>JAPMOQ010030349.1:1621689-1638934 GCA_026543055.1 Argiope trifasciata | reverse complement strand
TAAAGAATAGTAAGGAAAAAAAGCATTTAAATGCAAAATATTTTTTATCAATAATTAAATCTAAATACTTTTAATAAGAATTAATTGCTATAAAAATGATTTCATTTCAAAATAGATCATTATATAGTTCTCTGAAATTGTAGAATAATTCTTTTAGAGTAAATTTTTTTCTCTGTTCTCGTGATCAAACATGTCTTTTTTTTAAAAAAATAAAAGTATGCAAATATCAATTTGAAATTTTTATTTAGTACTCATTTGAATTATTTTAGAATTTGAATTTAGAATAAATAAATTGATGCCTAATTTGTCCCTTTTTAAATTATTCCTGGCCAATTAATATGTCATAGCTTTGAACTGCCTTTTCTTACGACTGTGTTATTATATATAATGCCTTGCTTTGGATGGCTAATCTAAAGACTTAAATCACAATAAAATTACTGTAATGCATTTTTTATACTTTTGTTTATGTGCTGTTCATTTCTATTTTTTTGTACTTTTAGTCACAATTTGATATGATTACGTATTTATTTTCAACTACCTAAAAACATTAAAGAAATTCCCAATTTTTAAAGTTTCTACCTTTTGAAGATATTTCATATCATTTCTACGTATAAAACCAAATATGTAAATGTTTGACAAATTGAAATATATAATTTGATATCATCGTTATGAAATTGTTTTGTAAAGTTAAAATGACGTTTCGTAACTCACGAAGAACTTAAGATTTAGATTTTTAATTCTATGGCATTAATTACAATCTGTTTGCTTCATTTCACCAAAGTAATCTTAATTGATAAAACCAATTAATTTTATTCCAAGGAATTCTTATTGTAAGGGAAATGGAAATAACATTACTTTAATTTGTTCAAATGAAATTAAATTTTTGGAGTAACATATGATTTCAAACATATGATTTTTGCTACGAGAATATTTTAATGTATACAATTTAGAAAAGCATATAATAATTTAATTGAATTTAGATTATAGCATATTAAAAGAAAATAGCGATAAATGACATATTCAGGTATTTGATCAAAGGTATTTAAGTATTTGATAAACTAAAATATTTTTAATTTATTCAAATTTAATCAACAATTATATAAATTGATTTACTTATTTTGATTTAAATTGCCGTCTTTAACACGTTTCATTTTTGTAAAAAAGGCATTTAGCTATGGATGCGCTACACACTTTCTGTTATGTTAAAAGTTAGAAATTTTTCGCTCTAGTTTTTACTTCACAATAAAGCATTAAAAAATATATGTATTCAGTACGCTATTATTAATTCATTGTTAATTTAATTTAATTTAGTTCTAATTATATCATCTTGCAGTACATTTAAGAACAATGGATCTTATTGATTAAAAATTATAATAAGAAATTAATGGGAAATTATAATACGAAAAAAGCGTCGTTTCATACACTATTGAAAGCACATTTTAAATGAAAAATAAATGAAAATTATGACTGCTAATTATGAAGACGAATATATGCTTGGTAAATTATGATGGCTTGAACATATTCAACTACCAGAAGTTTCCAACTGATGATGAACGAACTTTCAAGAACTTCCTATTAATCTATTTATGGAAAACAAATGTAATCATGGAATTAAATCATTTTCTCAAGACAAAATAAAATTAAATATTCAAGAGTGGAAAGGTTGAAAATATTAAATTACATTATAATCGCATTGGAAATTCATTGCTACAACAAAATTTTGATGATATAAAGCCTTTAATCTCATTATCTAATTGAGAATTTCGAAAGACTTTTGAATCGACACGATTAAATTAATTTCGATTAAATCAAAAATACATTTTTATTTAAGCGGCACTTTTACTCGCCTTTCATGTTTATTTTTAGCAACAAAATTCTAATCTGATAAATTCAATTTGAAGTAATTTTGAGACTTAACAAAGTATTTACACTTTATTTAATAGGCAGATGGAATTTGCTGTTTAAAAGTGTAGAAAGGGAGAAAAGTCTCGCAAAAACATGATTTATGTTTAATCCTAAAACGATTCCCAATTATTTTTATCTTTGATTTTTAATTCTGAATATATATAGAAAAGACAATAAGAAAAAGCATTTACTTCCTTTAAAGCGTGAATATATTTTAACTTGTCCGAATGAAATGATGTAAAAGAACAAAAGTACATTTCAATATAAAAAAAACCCAATTTGATATGAACTCATTTTTAATTTTTTCCCATTTTCCTTTTATATGTAGGAGAATCAGAAGAATAGAATCAGAGAATCAGAATTTTAGTTTAATGTATAACGCATTGTCAAAGCAAATATTATTAGTTTTCTAATTTAAACCACGACTGAGGAGAATAGCAGGCGATATTATTTTTATTGTAAGAAATTCTATTATCAATAATAAATGTGAAAATCTATTACTATTTTCTAATAAACTAACATTTTATAGATTCATTCACAAGTTGTTTTGCAAAAATTAAATAAATGTTGATAATTTGGAGTTAATTTAGAAGAAAAAAATATTTTTATTTTTTGCTGTATCGAAATATTCCTCTCAAAAACTTGTGAAGTGTGATATCTTCAAATTGAAAATGAATTATCATTCCGATATCATTTTTAATCCATTTTGTCATTTTTTATGTTTATATATTTTAGTTTAAAACTTATCCAGACATCCACTTTAGTATATAAAGCTTTTTGGACGAATCTTGTTTACATGAAAATCGTTTGCTAGACAAATCTGCAATCAATTAACCATCGAATCTTGATCCACAAATCTCGATTATCAATTAAAGAGTCTGAATAAAATTAAAAATTCACTTTCCAACTCTTTTAATACTTTTTGGGGATCACAATTAACACTTGTCTGAAATCTGAAAATATTTTTATCATTGCTGGGAGATGTGAAATAAAATTCATGTGATGGTGAAATTCATGTTTTTAAAATTTTTTAACAATTGTAATTTACAGTCTCCTTATTATTCTAGATAATAATAAAAATGAATGTGTGTTTTATCAAATACTACGTGATTTTCACCAATTTCTTCTGTATAAATAGACTATTCAATGCCTAATTATCAAATTTGTTATAAATAAATTCTTGGATTTGGGAAGGCACACTTTGGTGAGATGGTTTGAAGTTTGTAGCTAAAAATTCTAATACAGAATTGCGAGATATTCTGAAGATATTATTACTTATCTCACAATTCAGAAGATTATATTTTCATTGAAATACTCTTAGAATGTTTGTTTATTTATCAATTTTTTAAAATTTGTGCAAATTGAAAAAATAAATAACAAAATTTGCCACAAAGTTTTTTATTGGTGCATCACGTACATTAAAACACACTCACATATGCCAGTTGTCAGATCTAGGCACAATAAACCAATAAACTAAGTTATTAAGCATACATCTGGCAAGTTAAAATTATCACCAATATTTTAATTTTTTTAAATTAACTATATAAATGTTTTGAAAAAATAATCGTATTTTATAAAATAATAATGGTCTTCAAATTCCTTTATTGCTACTTGATAATAAATGCTGATATAATATAAGTCAAGCATAAACTTGAAATTTGTATTTCATTTTGATATAGGATCTTTTCAATTTATTCTTAATAATGTGGGTGTTATCCAATATACGAGGCCTTATATATACAGTTGATGCTTTGAATGGAGATATTTATGACTTTCAGTAACTCCAAAATGGTTTAAATTGTGATTGAATTTTAGGCTCAACAGATTTGGGAGGTGATGTAATTGAATTTAATACTCACTGTTACTAATTTTATTTTGAAGGAAAATGATCTGCTTAGCGGCATTCATTGACAAAGTGTTTCAAAAATTGCTAAAGAATAGATGGTCATTTTGCTCTATCAACAAATTTGGCGCTAGTCAAAGCATTCTTCGATTCCAAATTTTGGAAACTAGTTGAACTCAAATTAGTTCAGGTATATTCTAATAATTCAAAACCCCTGGAAACAAATTAATACAACTTGCTTATATCAAATTTCAACAAAAGCTTTCTTGCAAACATCTTAGATTTTGATTTCAACTTATTAAATTTCTTATAATTCTCAATCTGCAGGAATCTGATTGGCGCTTTGAATTTTGATTATGCGCATATCGTTCGATTTTTGATTAAAAAACAAAATCTCAAGGACAAGTTTCATAACTTTAAAGAAAACGCATTTTTTTAAATTTTCTACTGTTGTTTGAAAATGGAACCATTTTTTCAATGCCTGCAAATGTGAGCAGTTAAATAAGTGGAATGCGTAAACAAAAATAATATAGTTGATCAACAAAAATGAATAAACTTTAGAATGAAAATGGAATGTGTATATAACACTTTCTTCATGTAAATATAACCAATTCCTAATATTTTTACTTATTACTTTTTCGGATATCAAAGAGAATATGCGATGATGATGGATTTTGGTTATGTGATACTTGTTACGAGCTTCAAAGTTAAAAAGTTTAACCTCTGAGTTCTACTTCACGAGCTTGCTATTGAAGTGTGTTTGGTAATGTATCACTTCTCTACATTTGTAAGTGATAAAAAATATTTTTTTTCATTAAATTGTAAGTCATGTCTGGGAATTAGATATACTATAAAAATTAAGGCAATAGGAATGATTTGGTTTTTAAACAGTACGATAACAGTTTTGTAATTTTTTAATTTATAACGGAATTTAAAAGTAACAATATGAAAAAAAATGAAAATTTTATGAAAGTTTTTAAAAAATTTATGTCAGTTTTCAAATATTTTTTCCTACATGAGGGTTATGTTAGTGACAGTAATGTAGTTATTAAAACACAGGTGCTAAATCTTAAACATATGTTTTTTAATGTGGAAACACTTGTATACTTTTTAATGAAAATACAGTTACTTACTTACTAATAAATATTATGAATTTGCTTATAGGAAATGAAGGATACTGTTGAATTGTGAACTTCAAAAAATATTTTAGCCAGGAGATGCTGATAGAAATGTATAATATTTTTAACAGGTGTTAAAAGAAATAACTTGATGCAGCGATCAATGAAAATAGCCAGAATAGGAAAGGTAAACTATCTAACCAAACAATCTTCGATAAATATTTGGCCTTTAAAAGCCATAAAGAATAATTTACACGACAAATTCACCGAATTTGACCGATGTTTTCCTATTTCAAGAGAAGAAATATTTATTTCTCAACTATTTATTCTATCGAAAAGATTTTAGATAGTAAACTTTTTCTGTGAAGTGTTTTTGTCTCCTCTGTTCTATCAAATTAATTTCGCAAACTCTGCATTTTTTTGAAAAAAAATTCGTATTTGCTCAACTATTTGAGATAGATTGAAGTGAAAGGTTGATATGGTTTTAAGATTTGTCTAATGCAGCTTTGAGTAGACAATGTAAACTTTCCATGAAGCCGAGTACATTGAGTAGAAAGAAAAAGACTTTAATCAATGTGATGTTGCCTTATTTTGTAACTGAATTTATAAATAAATAATAATAAATTGTGGCAAAACTTTATTTTTAAAAGGTAGTGAAAAATACAAGGAAGTAAACATTCTTTCTTTGAGTAATTATTTTACAAATTTTGTAAACATATATTTGTTTCAGATTACGCAACATTGAATAAGTTTTTTAATACAAGCTATATAGTTTGTTGGAGTTGAAAAGTTTTTAGCTGTTAAAAGTTAAAGATCTATATTACAAAATTTTGAATATTCTTGCATCACATTCTTATATTTCTTACACCGAATTCTTATACTTCAAGGATATTTGTAATCATATTAAAGAAAACAACAAGAACAAGCTTTCCTACGTTAGTCTAGAATGATATTGTTACTGTTGACACTTTATATTTGTAATATCCTTAAAATTCAATTTTACATATTGCAAACCATATCTTTCGAAGATCAATTAGTAATTCTGCCAATATGGATGTTTTTCAATCGCGACAGACTAAACACATTATAATGATTCAATAATTGCATATGATTTGCGGGAATTCTTTCATGCGACGAGATGGTCAGTTTCTGTAACGACTTTTAAAAGCTTTACAATAATTTTTGAGAGCGAATCAGTAATTGTTTTTATAGTTAGAATACATCTAATACAAAAATTGAATGAAGATGAAGCAGCTCTTATTTAGAGTGAATCCCTTAAACTGGAGAATGAGTTGTAAAGAAATACATTTTTTAAACAAAACTACATTATTAAATGAAATGACATTTGCATTTTCAGACTTGAATTTAAGATTCAAGCATGTTTGGCGAAACTCTAATTCAAATGTTGCATTGGATTGAATTCAAGGGTTTAACGCTTGAATTAGTGAATTCAATTGTGAAGCGATTGAATTTTAAACGTATATGAACAGAGAATTGTAAAAGTGAATAGTTACGAAAAATATGTTGGATATTGCATTTTCTGCAGTTTTGCCATTCAAATACATGAGAAATTGCTGATTGAAATGTATAAGTGGAAAAAAGAAGTATTATTTACAAAGTTTCTGATATAATGATTTGAATACTAAAGCAGGGAGAGAGATAAGGTGGAAATATTTTAAAAGAAAACAATAGTAATGGCTTTAAGCTCATTGTATTCAAGATGCTTACTATTTTAATTATTCTATAAGGTTCAATACTAACAACAAATTGATTTCTCGATATTTATCTACATTTTTTCCACTTCTTACATTATAATTTTTATTACTATTTGTTTAGAATAATTGATGTTATGTTAATAAAGGGTGAAGTCGAAACTTTTCTAAGTGTTATTATTCATTCTCTACATTATTTGTAAGATAAAATGAGACGTTTATACATATTTTTTTTAAAATCTACAAAGAGTAATTTTTGGTCTTTTTGCGAAGAAAACAGTTAGTGTTGTTGATCGCCTCAAAAAAGTTTTCATCTTGGGGTTACAAGGAGAAACTTTTATAAAAATAAAAATTTTCCTCTTTAGGGATACTCACATTGAATGACTAAATGTGAAATTAAATCTAGAAACGTGGAAACTTCTTTCCAAAAAGCAATAATTGATATTTTTAAAGCATTTATCAGGCTACCTTTCATTCTTGGCAGAATTTTATAAATGTTGCTTGATTTTAGACGAAAAGTGACTTCAAAGAATTTTTAAAAAATGAAGGGATTTTGATTTTTTGAATAAGGAATGTAGATCATGGAGATGGAGGAAGTAACTTATTTCGAATCATCCATGGCTTATTTTACAAAGACACACACACACATTGATCTATTATCTTAAATGCACTAAAATGGAAACATGTTAGTCATAGGTCTGGCGGGTCATGATGTTGACGTTGTCCAACTAAGCCTGGCTTGTTTGAGGAGCATCAATTTGAGTAATTCAAAATTTATTCTGGCAGTGAATGATAGTTCGAGATTTCTGTAAATCAGGTCGAAGTTATTGATGCAGTCCTTTGAAGCAGCCTTTATTGGTCGCAAAACTGGCAGAGATAAATGAATTTAGTAAGGGATTGGTTACTCTGCTTGAATGAGATGCGTTTTCTACTTCTAATTTAAATCACTAGTCCATATTCATTTACAAAAGTATTTCTATATCTTGGATATTTTATTCTCGCGTTTCATAAATTTCAGTCATTTCTGTTTTTTCATAACGTTTTAATTCCCAACAAAATTTACTTCTGAATTATTTTAAATTATTCCAAATTGTAGATATCAAACAATTATCACAATTTAAATGCAATATTATATGAAAGTGAATGTTTTAGCTTTTTTTTAAATAAAAAAAAACCCGTAAGGATACAGTTCTTTGTAGTAATAGGAAATGTATATTAAAATAAATCTTGTAGCTATAAGCAGTATTTAATTATTTCAAATCTATTTTCTACAAATCAGTTCATAACTAGTTTCAAAAACCAAGACAATTGTTCCCAATTACTTTACAATTTCGGGAATAATTGGAAACATGAACACCATTGTACTTGAGACTGTTTAATTAATAAATTAATTTGGGAACAAAGCATAATTTAAGAAGCCCTTCAGAGCATTATTACTCATTTATATTATTTATAACTCTATTTTTCGTTTTAAATAAATATAATTATAAAATTATTAATTAATTAAAGTATAAAATAATGTAACAAAAATGATAAACACAATTATTTCTTAATTACCTTATCAGTATGTATATAATTAAAAGAAAAAATGACAATTTCGTAAATAGTTGAACATAAAGTTGCATAATCTTTTAATCAATATTATTTGAAAGAAACAAGATTTTTAATCTTGTAAACCATAAAGCAACTATTTACAAACACAAAATATTAGAAGGAACTCAATCAATTCGTCTAATCAAATACTATTTATTCTCTTAACTTAAACCCCTTCACCGAGATGGTCATAAAAAACCACGTCAGGTTCTTTCTTCGGAAATGACGTAATTAACATACTATGGCCGCTATTGTATCATCGTTAGGAGAATGAAAGGGATTCTGAAGGTAGATTTTTAGGTCAGAGGAGTAAACTTTCTAATGGTCTTACATTTTTTAACCTCTTGCTTAGGACGAAAAAGCATAAAAAGAAAGTTTATCCAAGATAAAACTATACTCGCATTCGTCATGTTACAAGTATTCTTTCTTTTTTAAACCAATTGTTCTGAAAGTATTTAAATACACATGTTTCTCTTCCTATTAAGGTCGAATTTTCTGAAATATCAAAAAATAAAAGACACACACACACACACACACACACACCACACACACACACACACACACACACACACACACACACACACACACACACACACACACACACACACATACACATAACAAATATGATGTAATTTGTAATTACTCTTAAAATGCCATTAATCATTTTAATGGAATTTTCTAATTCTGCTAATCGATTAAAAGATATAAATCATAATTTTTAATGTTTGTTGTAAATTATCATACTAAATTATTTACTTTTCTTATTATGCTAAAACTAGTCGAAAAGCGTATTACTTTAATCACTGAGTTACTTTAAGCTATACGAATGGAGCTATTATGGAAGGCCTTATTTTTTGTATGGCATATAAATATGCAATTAAATTAATAATAAAACTGAGATGAGTATGTGCTTATTACTTTCATCCTTATAAGAATTTAAATTTCTGATTTATGCAGGTTATGCTACCTTTTTTAAAATTAAAATAAAAGAATACAAAACGCGTTTATTCGTTCTAGCTTCAGGAAATTCATTAAGGAGAAAGTTATAGAGAAGCGAACCTCTTTCCTTAAGTAATTTGAAACTTAATCCTCGAACAAGACTTAACACCGTGTATTTTTTTTAATAAAAAAAACTCCTTCAAGTGTTAATAATACAACATGTTATGCATGGATAGTGCATTTTATTTTACTTTCAGTAAGGTAACTTTGGAAAGCTAATTTTATTCAATTGGCTGCACTGAAATTAGTTCCTTAATTTATGCGTCAGAATGTTTGTTTCAGTAGATTTACAACTGTGAAGAAATCGAGAAAGATAAAACGTTGCATAATGCAACAAGGACGTATATGTGAATTATTTTTTAGAAGTCTTGTTTAATAAGCTTAGAAATATTTTTCGCCCAATTTTCCTCATAAGTTTAAGTGTATAGTTGTTAAAATCTCAAACCAATAATTATATTTCATTTTTTTTCTTTTCTGTATTTTTTATGTTTGAGATAAAGACTTGATGTAAATTAATTTTCTTAGCTTAGGCTAGAAATGTTGTGCTACGTATTTATCTTAGTTATCATTCTAATGATCAATATATAGCGTTTAAATCTATATAAGCTAACTTTATTAATTAATAAACTAGGTAACCTAACCATATAAGATAACTATATTAACTAATTACATAAACTAAACCTATTAACTAATAAACTTTGTTAACTAATTATGAGAACTCTATAATATAATAAAATATTTAGTATTAAAATAGATTCAATAGTGTTTAACAAGTCTCACAATTTATTACTTGAATAAGAAAATTTTGAAGGGAAAAGGAAACATATTTATATGACAAAATTAATTGATCCTCGAAGAAATAAATAATTTGCATTGATTTAATATGATACATTTATCAACTTTTCATTCATTTTACTGTAAAAATAATTTTTATGCTGATTTAAATAAAATAAAAAAGTTAAATAAATGAATTCAATATTAATTTATCAAAAATTAAAAAAATATCATGTTATATTTCATCGCCCCCTAAAAGATCTTATGGAAATTTTTGGAATATTTTGAGATAGACTACATAATTTTTTTAGTGTAAGTATATCCGGTCAGGATTTTGAGATATATTTCAAACCTCACTACATTAGGAATATTTAAAAATCTGAAGTATAAGTATGCATAAAAAATTTCGTCTCATGTAATATATCTCATTTCACTTAAACTGCTAGTATAAAAATTAATAATTCTTTTTCACCAGAATTTTCAAATCTATCAATTATGTTTCATAATTATGGAGATATTGTTAAAAATGTTCTTTTAATGAACATTACTCATACTCCACTTAACTAGTTAAGTTTTCATTGATGTCAAAATGAATGGAAGTTACTATTAAAGAACTACATATAATTTTCACACAATTTATAAACAGCAAACATTTTGATATCAAATAAAAAGAAAAATAAATGATTCCTGAATAGTAAAATAATAGCTGTTTCATAAAACATTACTGCTCTAAATATTCGTTATTGAAATATTTAGAGTAATTATAATTTTATTTTATTATTTCATAAAATTTTCAAAAAAATGCAAAAATTATCTTGCGACTATATTAGTGAAATTAATTACACCTAGGAGACATTATTTAGATGCTAACTTCAAGTAATACAATCGATATACTTTTGAAGTACAGAGACTAAGTAGAAAATAATTTCTCGTATTTATTATTACTATATTTTGTAAATGTACAACTAAATATAAAGTGAGGGAAATTAGGATGGAAATTAGATGATGATAGCAGAGAAATTTACTAGTACTGAACGTACGGAAAGTAAATATTGAAAATAATGAAATAAATGTTTGTTATTATTATAACTTAAAATGTTTGAAATCTAATTTTAATTTAAAAAAAAGAGAAAAAAATCAAAGATGCAATAGAACATCTTGCAATTTTTATTCAAAAAGAAAAATTTTTGAAAAAAAAATTAATTTTTTTTTATTAACACATTGAAATGTAAAAAAAAAAAAAATTATGAATGAATGAAGTAATATTTTGGAAAGAAAAAAAATGAAATTCAGAGTGCATTTGATTTTATAACTTTTTTTTGCAAATTCAGCAAAACTTTTTTTCTGAATGGAAAAAAAAAACAACATTAAAAATTTCACACTTTTTAAAAATTTCTGTTTATCTTATATATTAAAAAATAACATAATAAAAAAATTCTAAGACTTGATGGCTGTGATAATTACTAAAGAATTTATATTTTATTTAAAAATAATTTCTTTTCTGAAATTCAAAAAGTCTACTTTTATATAGTCATCAAAAATGAAATTACGTCTTTGATTTTTTTTGCCCTTATAGACGTGTTAAGTTTAAATAACATGCCACCTATAGGGGTTTGATGAACGGATGGGTTATTATAGAAAAATGATGTATGAAAAAATAAATTTAAATATTCTCAAAAGTTCTTTGTTTCTTCCCACACGAAAGAAGTTTTCCTTTTTATGTCTTTCCATCTTTCATTTTTTACAAATGCAAACAATTTTTTATAGAATGTTGAAGAAAAGAAATCCCTTCATTACAAATTGTTTTCCCGGTTAAACAGCAAAAATCTTTTTTAGTTATTGCAAGTTCACACTGGAAGAAAAGGTATTTTATAGCTTTTTCAGTTGTGTTGCATAATTCTAGTTTTGATAGATAACGAAAATTCAGGGAAATACCGAGATATTGTTTTGGTTTATACACTAGTGGCAAGTTCCTGCGCTCATTTATTTTTCTTTCTCAGGAAAAGAAAATACGGTAATCAATGATTTCTTTAAATTACTATTTAACTATATTCATATTTTGTTAATTGTTTTTCTGACTTTTTTCTTTGTGCATTATGGAAATGATTTAGTCTGTTGGAGGGAAGTGAGAGTTTGTTATTAAATCACGTAATATTATAAAATATTGTAGTCAATTTTAAATGCAGTTTTTGTGAATGTTGAACAGAAAAAATACAAACAATAACAATTTTTAATAAAATAAAAAAATAACATTTTTTTTTCTGAAGATTTTTTGTTTAATTTTCAATAAAATACGGATGTTCGTACACTTATGTTTTTTCTTCGTCAGGAGAAGGAAATAATCTGACTAATAAAAAGAGAGAAGGTAATTTGACTAATAAATGATTTCTTTAAATTACTAACTATTTAAATATAATCATATTTCGCAGACTGTCTTTCTGCCTTTTTTCATCGTTCATCATGAAAATACTTTAATATGTTGGAAGGAAGTAAAAGTTTTTAATTAAATCGCGTAATATTATAAGACATTGTGTTCCCTTTTCTATGCTATGTTTTGTTTAGTGAATGTTGAATAGAAAAAATTCAAACAATAATAATTTTTTTCTGAATGACAATTTTACTTAATCATTTATAAAATGTCCATGTTTGTACACTCTTGTGTTTTTCTTCGTCATGAAAGGGAAATAAGGCAATCTGATTAATCAAGCATTTCTTTCAATTTTAGCACTTTGAACGAAGAAATTCCATGAGTTTTCTGCGGTTTATTTTTCTGCATTTTTCTTGCATGGAAATTATGGAAATGCTTTAATGTGTCAGAGGGCAATCATAAAATTTAATTTTCCATTTAAATCGCATAAAATAAGAAAATATTGTATTTACTTTTCCCTGGATTTTATTTAGTGAATGTTGAAAAGACAAAGAAGAATCCTTTTCTCTGAATTGCTATTTTACATATTCATTTATTAAATACTCTTGGTACCACGCACATGTAAGGTAAGTTTCATTACAAGGAAAAAAAAACATTGGCTGGCGTGATCCGAGATTTACATAAATTCTCTTCACATTATGTGAGGCTTAATGTCATTAATCTGAAAAAAGAGAGAAATTTTCCAAATGTTTTTCTATGTCGACATTTTTAGTGATGCACCAATCTATTATCTTAGGAAAAATATTTCCTTTTCAATAGTAATATTTTATCAGATTTATCTTGCATAGAGCGTAAGCATGTTTGTAAGTAAATTAAAACAGTGTGAATTGAACAAAAAAACATAATTAGATGATCAAATATCCCCTAATGTTAGTGTTAATAAATGCCACAAGTGAATGTAGCGAATACGGAACTTTCCAGTATTCAAATGTTTATATCATTTATGTAATATTTATGGCACATTAAATATCATTAATGTGCCATACTTTATCATGCTTAGCTTTGTACTTCGTATTTGTATTTGAGAAATAGTGATGTTTCAGTTTCCTCAGTAAACATGTTAGAAACAATATGAATTAGGATTACTGATGTCGTAAAAGGGACAAGCAAAAGCCACATGCTTGGAAAAATTCATTATTTGTTCTACAAAATATTCAATGGACTTCCAAATTGAATTAATTGCTTTGTGGTTTTATTTAGAGAATTGTGGAGGTACATAAGTATGGTTCGAATTGATATCATAGATTTAAGTTTGGATGGACTAAAGAAATAATGTCTTCATTGATGCACTTCTGTATAATTCTCTTTTAAGAAACAGAAGAAACGTTAAAACATCATGTGCATATAAGAGAATGATTAGTGTTATTCTTTAAACGTCACAAGTAAAACATTTTTTATTAAGTTAATATTTATGCATTTTATATTCCAATGAAACTAAATAAAAAAAAAAAATTTGACTCTTCAAGTATTTATTAAATTTTTCACATTTATGGCAGTCAGCAGGTTTTTATACAGAATGTGTGGTAAAATTAATAAAAAAATGTTTAATATCATTTTGGAATATTAAAGTGTACAGTGGAAAAGGTGAAATTCCAAACGCATTTATGATTTTGGATTAATTTATTGATTTTATTACTTTAAATTTTATAAACTAACTAATTTTATAACAATAGAAAACCTAAATCAAGGTGGTTTGTTTATCAATATCTCTCAAGATTCTGGTTACAAAATAATAGAATGTTTAAGATGGATGAACCAGTGAGAGTTGCCGATAAATATTACTCCTATTGAGTAGCCTCTTATTATTAAGCAAATTAATGATCAGTATTCGTCTTGTCCTTTTGAAGGCTGCGATGTTTCCTTGAAACGTTTAATTATCTGTTGGTCTCACCGATTGAATAAGCTCTGCAGAATGATAAATACCTGTGAGATGTGTTCTATGCATTTCAATGGACCTTCTGTTACTGCAGAGAGAAATTGCACAACAATGTAATATATTAGTTCATTTGCTTTAAGACACAGTTTGTGGATATTAGTTAGAAGTGGTCATTGATTGGAATTTTGATGTTCAGTTTTGTAAAACTTTACTTTGGTTATATTGGTAAATCTTATTATTAAGAGTGTTTTATTATCTATATGGTATAAAATGTCCTGTAAAACGTCAGTATGTTTGAACCAGAAAAACTCGAGAAATAATTACCTAATATTTAGATATACATGCTATTTTGAAGGGCATTTATCGGGAAAATTTTAGTATATTGAAGTTATATTAAAATAAGGAGTTTTATAATTCTGATTTTAACTATTTTCTTACTGCGATTCGCGCATGTTTAAAACAGCAGTATCTGTGCTTTGCACTTACTGTGCATGTGCGAAAACTGAAAATTGCTTATGTGGAAATAACAAGAGTTCCGGTATGCATATGCGATACATTTCTTTGCTTACGTCTGCCATACAAAGCTCATTATCCTCACAAAAATTTACCGATACTAGAGATATTAGTACAGTTTTGATTGGAGAATGTTTTAGTAAATTAAATTCAGATAAAAAAAACGAAAAGACCTAAAGACCTTGCGTTTTCAATTATTTTACTAATAATACCCAAGGACAAAAGTTTCACACTGCTGGAATTCACCTAAGCAAATAATGTTCTCCGCATGAACAACTTTATGTGCCAGTTTCTAAAGCTACATCCAAACAAAAATTTTTTTGACTTGGCACAAGGAAATAAAACAATCAATGAAATTTATAAAGAATAATTTTGAAGCAAGCTGAATTTTATTTTCCTATCAAATTATACAGAGTTGATAAACAAGTGTGAAACAATAGCTACAATAACTTATTTGTATATTTTTAAATTTCAAAACAGCATTTTAGTGAATTGCTTTATCTATGAACATATATTTTTATCTTTATAACAGTTTAAATATTTCGGAAGAGTAATTTTTGCCAAAAAAATAATTCATTGTCAAAATTTAGTGGAATGGCTGAATGTGGTGCAATGACAGCAATAGCGTGACAGCAACAAAAGAGGCACCGAAAAACTGCAAATCTCTCAAGGCGCCAAATGATTGCATATCAAAGCTTATCCAATATTTCTGAATGTTTGTTTAAAAAGTGGGCTTGCAATTATTTTTGATGATTTTTAAATATCTTTCTATGGTTATTTAAATATCTTTCTATGTTTACGTGACATGCACATGACATATCGAGTGGAAGCTAGATAAAGTTTAAATCTAATTTTTCCTCTTGAATGTTTATGCCATGGGCAACGCTGTGCTGGTACTGCTAATATATTTTAAAGGTGGTTATTTTCTCGAAATTTAGAATGAAATTAGAAACATCTCAATTATACTCCTCAAATCTTTATGCTAAAAAGTGATTAATAATTAAAAAGACCGTTATTCTGCGTTTTAGCCAATTTTCTGAAGTTCAATAATTTTCACCTTAACATTGAATTAACTTGATTTATGGAAAAGTAAATCATCTGTTTAAAAACTTGTAAAAATTGATATATATGCCCTTCTTTTGAACAGTTATTACATGAACGTAATTGAAAATTGGGTAGAAATTGTAAGGCAACAGGATTGCTGTAGAAATGAAACGTGGGAGATAAAAACGCAAATATAGTGGACAGACCATAATTGGAATCTTTTTTTTTTAAATATACACAGAATATAATTGTTAATAGTTGTTACTCATCAGATAATTTTCAGTGGTCATCTTGCAATCATTCCTGCAAATCACATACAATTTCTGAATAAAAGAGGCCTTATTAAAAGCTTCTCTTTCTTAGTTTAACATGCACCCTACAATGTTTTATAGATTAGGTTTGTTAAAATGTATATGGAAAGTAATTTATAATTTAAACTTTTTGCTTTTGATATGTTATTTGCAGAATTTTTGATTAGAGCAAGTTATTCATATTATTAAAAACTAGGCAGAATTACTTGATTTTTAACTTTTGGGATTCTTTGTTTAATATTAAGCTATATTTATGTTGTAATTTATAATTTGGATGAATTCTAGGAAAGAGAACATTCTGATTAGAACATCCAAACGTTCATTTCCAGGAGGTTATAGAATGATGTGTTCTATGAGATAGCATAAAATGTTGAGACAAACATAATCTGTCTGGAGAATGAATGTTTGATATGCAAATCATAAAAAAGTCAGAAATAAAAGGCTTCATTTCATGCTTTTTTGTTGGATTTGCTCTCAATCATTTAGATTTTCATTTCTTATTTTTTTATTTGCTCCTAATTACATGTTCCCACCATTTTCAAACCGTGAAAGCAATAATATTTGAACTTCCAATGCATTTAATTTCGTTATGATAATTAACAATGCCAATAATTCGTAAACAAAAAGTATTCAGAATATATGACTAGATTAACGCTTTCTTATTTTCCAAATATACTATACATAATATTATGAAATAATTTAATCTTGGTGGAATAAATTTGAATAATAAACTTCAGTTAAAATTTATTCATTAAAAATCCTTTTTTTATTATACTTAAATGGCAGAGCTTATGTTTCCGAGATTACTCTTTCTTTAAGTTATTTTTCATTTAAAAATAACATTTTCGAAATTGTAAATATTATTTTTAATCAGTTTTTTAGTTATAAATAAAAAAAAGTTTTAAAATTAAAAACTGGAATAGATATTTTGCACCAAAATCGTAGGTCTGTGTCACATTTGTAGTAAATTCTACCAGAAATAAGAATGCCTAACTTTATGTAATCGGGAGAAATTTACAATTCAAAAACACGCAGTTTATTACTATGAAGTTTTATATATGATTTACTATATATATGATTTATGATATATGATTTACTGATATATGATTTTTGATATATGATTTACTGA
>JAPMOQ010030349.1:1595503-1612570 GCA_026543055.1 Argiope trifasciata | reverse complement strand
TCTTTAATATGAAAAATACCCTTTTAGGTTGAATTCGATCACTTAGTGCCATATTGGAAGACGTATATTGTACTAAGATGCCATTTTAACCTTTTGAATTTTTAGACTTTAAAACTGGAAAGAATAATTTGATCATTTGAATTTTGAATTCGAACATTGCATGCTTTCAATCTATATTTTTTCTTTGGGATAAATATACTTCTTAGACTTTTCTTTCGTCGAGTAGTCATAGCCGTTTGGATGGTTTTCTTCTCTAAATATTTCTATTTCCACAATTCTATTCAATTTATTTCGGAAATCCTGTCTTCTTTGGAAAAAGTTACCATTTACCAACTTATTTCAGAACTTTATAGAGGAAAGTCACGAAAGCAACACTGCATTTTGTATGATGCACCGTTCTGTAAGGAAAATAAATATCCTTCAGGAAGGCGAATACTTTCAAACAACACCACATGCGGTAATATTGTAATAGAACATATTTAAAATCATTATGAACATATTAACTATTTTAAATATTTGTTTCTCCAAATAATAAACTAACTACAATATTTGATGACAATCAGTTGAGTGTTTTTCTTACTTTGATATTTAACATACTAGAAATTACTGAATATAATGGAATATACAGCTGTCTGCGAATTCTGTGATGTGATTAAAATAAAAAAAAAATATGTACATAGAGCGAGAGAGTGTATGTTCGAAATTTTATTCATTTTATTGTTTGAGCTGATAATTCATTAATATAAATAAATAAAGAAAAAGAGAAACAATAAATATATTTTTATTGGCAATTATTACTTCTTTCTTTTCTAAATGTAACAATACGGGTTCAAATAATGAATTACACAAATTCAATTTAAAAATAAAAGAACCAATATATATAATTAATTTTCTTTGCAAAAAATAGAATCTAATTGCATTTAAAATTCAATCTTACAGCTAAAAGCAAATGTCTGTAAACTAAATGAAATTTTCTTGATTTATTCAAGTAAATATATGCATTTGTTTCATTTCTAAAAGCTTCAAAGGAGTTTGAAATATTTCATTTTGTCAGATCTTAAAACTTCCTACTAATTTCTAGAATAATAACTGTGGCTGCATTTATGACTATATTTAAAATGCTGATATTGCTGCATTTGTAACACAAACATCACTATATGAGGCAATATGTATGCTAATATATTCAGTGACAACCATCCTTTTACACCAAATTAGAATTACCAAAAATTGAATTAGTTTTCCGAACAACGCAACCGGAATGAAATAGTATTTTTCGGGAGATAAATTAAAATTTGGAAAGGATAAGTTAGAAGAAAAAATTGATTAAATTGTTAAAACTTTTTTTCTGAAGATCAACAAATCAGTGTTTGACAAGAGGAATGAAATACTGTTGCTTCTTAGAGGAAAACAGTAATCGAAATGCAACTTTTTCCTTAGATTCGAAAATAATCCATTCTCTTTTGAAGTAAAAAATGTTAATGCTTATTGATTAAAAGAGAAAAAGAATTCTTTAGTTGTAGAATTATATGTAAATACGTGCATAGTATAATTTATATTGGTACTTTTTAAATTTTTTGATTTCTCAACAATTTAAAGGAAAAGAAAATGAAATCTATAATCGTAAATTTCAATTCATTATGTGAGAACATAATTATTTTAAAATCAGTATTTGTCTTAATTAATATGAATTGATTACTTATATAGTAAATTATTCTCTCAACTATTGTTTTATCATTAGCAGTTTCAATTTTTAAATCCAGATACGTAGTTTGAAGTTGATTTTTTATTTGTTTCTGCTAGAATTAAATCTTTAGGAGAGCAGTATCATTATTGGCAATTAAATTAATCAAAAGTAAATCATCCGTAAACCTCCAGTCCCTTATTAGATTTTTTTTACTCATATAAATGTTGGAAAATATTGGCTAAACCACCTGTGAAAGCTGTTCACATTGGAATGCACTTTATTTGTTTATCAAAATTAATATAATTAAAAACATAGTTTTCGGTAATATTTAAACTATATAATATATAATGACAATTTTTTTAAACTTTCATTTTTAATTTTTCTGTTTGGGAAACAACTTTTCATTTCGACAGATTTTGAGAGAAAAAAAAAAAAACATCGTTTTCTAAAGAGAAGCATACATAATTTGATAGTATCTTGATTTTCAAACCGGTTTAAACTGGTTAATGACTTAACTTAATTAAGAAAATTCTTAAGAACTCAGAGAAAGAATAATTTGGAAATCAAATTGTAATATTAGTTGGCGATAAACCCCTAAATGTGACAACATTCTGAATTATTCTTCAATCCTCTTAAAAGCGGGAAATTATTGTCTCAAAAGCAATGAATCGCCAATCGATTGCCATCGCATTTTGAGGTTTTCAAAACCTCAAATCAAAACATCATCTTTTTCTTAGATGATAATAAATTACAATCATTTAAAAAGTAAAGTAAATAATCTTTGCTTTTTTCTAAAATGAAATTATGAAAGCATTTCTTATCTTCTGGATAAATTATCGCTCATTTTTAAGAATTGTAATGAAATTTTTTATAATGATGATTACAATAAAGATAAATGATACCGATTTTTTTTCTCTCATACTAGTTGGAATTTAAAAGAAAAAGGATCCTGTGTCAATGAATTTAAAGCACTATTCTCTTTCGATAGAAATTTATAACAAAAACAAAACTTAACAGAAATGATATAAAAGAGGACTTCTGTCAGCGCTGCCAAGCATTTCAATTCAGATTTCTATCTGGAAAAATAAATAAGGCAAAGACTGCAGTAAATGTAAACTAAAATAAATGACAAGGCACCAAATTTAATTTTTTAGCAACATTCAATTGGCATTCAAATAGGACGACACATAACAGAAAAGAACAATTAAATAAAATGAATAAAGGAACAACATCATCTAACTTCTAACATCAAGTCTGTCTCTTCATTCACTGACACTCCAGCCGTTTCACTCGTCTCACGCCGTTCAACTCCGCCCTTGTTTTCCCTTCAGTTTCGTTTGCTGATTCTCATCATCGGCAGCGCCCTCATAATTTCTTTTTGATTTAATGAATTTCCTATTCAATTCCAAAGTGGAAAAATATAAATTCTTATACATATTATAACATGGCTAACTTTAAGGTGACACGGTACCATCTAATTTTTTTTTTAAATCTTAATATTTGAAATTAGATTTTAAGTGTATCTTATCTTAAATAGCATTCTATAACTGCCCACAAAAAATTTGAGTTATTTCAAAATTTTTGAAAACTTTAAATTAAAAAAAAGTTTTTTTTAAACCCTAAAACATTTTTAAATATTAAAATTTTTTCACAATTTTTTTTCTTGGTAGTTAGTTATATATAACATAAAAGTAACTATGGAATTCATCCTCCTAATAATAATTATTTAATTATAAATATTTTCATTGTTAAACATTGAAAAAAAAACACATACTTTGAGTTTGAACACTTAAAAAAATAACTATGCATCATAGAGCAAATTCCATAGTACGTTTTATAAAACTTATATTTAGGAGCATTCACAAAATTTTCCACATTTCTGCAAGCCTTAGGCTTTTGAAGAACAGCACGTAAACAAAATTATATCAGGGAGAAAAACGAATTTAATGATTTCAAATTGCAATACCTTGATATGAAATTCATAGAACAGCCTGAAATTTCTACAAAATGTATATTTATTTATTCTTAACTCTATTATATAGACATATTTAGAAAAGTCGGCTTTATGAAATGAGGCAATAAAACAAATTCTGTATTTTCATGATTTTTCATCAGAATGTGTTGCCTTAAGCAGGGAAAAAATCGGATGATTAGAATTCTTATAAAGAAGCTCCTATAAAGTACAAGTAAAAGGAAAATTTTCTACCAGAAAAATATAAAGAGTTATTTCTAAATAGTGTAAAAAATAAATTCATTTGCAAGCTATCTATATTTGAGGTGATTTAGTTTATTATATTAATCACCCATTTGAAAATATCACAAGACTACTAGGATAGGACTTGGTAATAATGAACCATTGTTAGAGGATGTGAGCGGAGTTGGAGTTAGCACCTAAATTGTCAAAGATTCAGCACAATACATAGAAGCGGGAAGAAGTTTGACCCGTCAAATTTAGGGCGTCAAATTTAGAATACCCGACGGAAATGCTCAGGGATCATAAGGGGAATCGAGTCTCGAATAGTGGAACCCCTGATCCAAAGCTATGGCTTTACTTTTTGGTCACCGAGAACATATGATTTGATGCAAATAATTTTATTTAATTATTAAACGCATTGTAATATTGTGACGTAAAGGTGTTTTCTAAGTTAATTTACTACGTATTTTGCTACAAAAATATGTCTAAGAAAAAAAAGACATGTTTTGCTAAAAGCAAATGGATTTCTCTTTAGTTCAGTAACAAAAAATATTAGAGTTTTGGCATTAATTTTATGCATACCACTAAAATTGCTAAAATGATATTCTATTACATAATCATATATTTCTGTTTTGTGTCAAATATTTTAAACTGTAATAGATGATTTTCTGAGCATTGTAAACTCTAGATATTAAAAAAAAGATATTGCAATTTAAATACTCCAAACTATAAAATTTTAAGTGTTATAACTCTCTTTATTGCATTGAGAGGATAGAAATAAGTTTTTTTTCCCACATGAGTAGTTGTTGAAGGCTTAATTAGTGATCTTTACTGAAAATGATATAAACAAGAACTGAGAAGCATTCCGTTAAATGAATAAAGAAACGAAATGAAAATAACTAAATAAAAATGGATAACGCATAATACATTTATATATGTTATCATGCGAGAAAATATTTTTTTAAAGTTATTTCTTTTCTTAATTAATTTAATTCATTAATCAGTTTAAACCGGTTTGAAACAACTACGTGACCATCAAGTTAAGGATGTGGCAAAACGACATTTTTACTTCTCAAATTTGTTCGACCTCCAAAACCATTTCTCGTGGTCAGACTTTTTTTATTTATTAAGTACTAGCTGGTACTCTACACGTTGCTGCCGCCCAAAAAATATTTTGAAATATCCTTTGAAATTTGAAATAGCCATTTTGTGTAATTAGGAATGATTGAAATAATAGTATACATTTTCTTGCCAACAATGAAGACGTTTTTTGTAATTGAATGATATATAAGGAAGAAACTTCAATAATATTTATTGTATTTTAATTTGTTTTATCTTTATTATTTGAGAGGTTTAGGTTCCGCAATTTTTTTCCATCTTCAGCAGAAAATAAACCATTTATTGACTTACGACTCGTAAGCATCCAGCATACAGCTGGATAGGTGAAAAACATGGATTTTTTAGGTTCAGTCCTCACACTTGAGCTTGAACCTTGTAGATGGTCATTAAGAATGCAAGTTGAATGGGATATTGCAGTCGTCTGAAATCAAAAAGAGTATTGGTGGGAATAAAGGGAATATGTGGAGTGAGCACATTTTCTCCCATCGATGTTCCTTTAAGGATACTTGTCACGCTTCTTGCCTAATATTGGTCTTTTGATTCTGATACTCATAATCTGGTAGTATTAAATGTTTTTTGGTTCTTACCTCATGTTGATATTGAGATTCTGAAACACTTGCATTTGTAATATGTAAACGATCTGTTTTATTGCTTTCTAGTCGTTCCGCTTTTGTTTAAAAATTCAAATTTGTCTATTTCTAGATGCTACGCTGTTAGATCTTATGAGTTACGAACGTTTCGAAACATATTTTTTGTCGAAGCAATCAACACAATATACGTTTGTGTAATCCAAACGTCTTTTGTAGAATCCCCTAAAAAATAACAAAATTACTATTTGAATTAGAAAATTTCTATTATATATAACTTACCTTAATCGGCATCGATAAAAATAAATTTATTTTGTATGTGAGATAAACTCTGAACAATATGTTCGTTTTACTGCTGAGAAAATAGTGTACACGCTTAATAACAACATTCTTTGGGGAAGACATGGACTGACATCAATATAATAATTTTATTTTGTTTGATATATGTGTGATTAACTAATATGTTCGATATACATTTTACTGTTTCTGTCAATTGTCAACTTTAAAATATTACCTTCGAGGAAGTGCAAGCAATCGATTTCGCAATCGACAGTGCATAGGATACGAAAAAAAAATTATTTTGATATATGATAGTATATATCATAACTGTTCTAGGTTTATAACCTTCACGCAGGATCAACCAATGAGTTGACCATTTACATAGAAGTCGGTTGAATAGAACAGCAGCAAATAAGATACGAACAAATAAAAATTTATTTTTATGTAATAAATTTATGTATTCTTTTCGAATTGTAATGTTTAGTGTTATTTGAAAATTGTAAGAGAAGAAGCTATTTTTTTTTATCTATCTTTATTTGTTTAATAATCGTTCAGGAATTCTCAAGATTAATGTTAGAAATTGTGATAAAACATTTTCTTTTAAAATTAATTAAACATAGAAAACATAGCCAAGAAATGAAATCGTTGATACAGTTGAATTAATATTTTTTTTAAATTTAAAATGACGCAAAACGTTTTGTTCTTTAATATTTCCAGATGATTTTGTACTCTAATATTTCCACAATATAAAAACGCTAGAATTTTATTAAATGCGCAATTAAAATTTCAAACTAACAAGATTCTTTCCCTTAAAAATATTTTTTATGTATTAGAGAATTTTTCTATGCCTATAACCATCCCGGAACTGAAAGTAATAAGTATTCAAAGTTTTACCGCAATCGGATGAGCGGTACTGCAGTGCATAAGAGACATACAGACAATCATTCATTTTTATTTTTTTAGATAAAGAATTTCTATGATCTCATTACTTAAATTTTGATATATCACTATGATGTTTGTCTTTATAAGTAAAATTAAAATTATTTGAAAGCCTCAGAAGCTTCTATTAACAAAGACTTCAAAGGTTCAAATTTCTAACATGAAAATTCGAAAAACCATCCTTATCAATTCCTAAATCTGAAAAAATAAAAATGCCCTTTTTAATGCATGCTACTTGTCAATATGATTGTAATTTCTTTCTAAAGAGTGCTTCTTTGGAATGAAAAGAAAAGGTGTTCTGCATTTAAAGAAAAAAAAAGAAAGCCACAGTGCATCAATTTTTAATCTTTTATTTATTAATATGGATATTTAAACTAAAATAACGCTATATGCTCGGTATTTGCGAATTTTTTACATCGGAAATCAGAGTATGAAAAGGGGGAAAAAAATTCCTAAATTTCTGTGAATTCTGTCATGATGAATATACTTTTTCTTTCGTTCATTGTAAATTTTTTACTTTATACTAAAACCAATAATTTCTATACGCCTGAGTTTATTGATGGAGAAAAAATGTACAAAGTGTTTTATTGCGAATTCATACTCATTTTCTTTAGCCTTTAAATGTGTATTCGAGGTGGAAAGATTTTGTTACTGCTTTTTTAATTCTGTTGTCATAATTTGAGCTTTCACGGCACATGAAGAGCTTCAGAGTAATAGAGCGGCTTTGATGTAATTTTTGCTTTTATGTTGAGCTCCAAAGATGGAGTAAAAAGGATGAGCAAAAAATGTTTTTTAACTCCATCTAGAAAAATATTATTGGCAGCAGTAGCAGCAAAAATTCTCAATTAAAAATATTTTTCTTAATTATCCTTAATAATCCTTCATAGATCCTTTCATGGATCTTTGCAACAAAAGGAACTCTATTCATTTTGTACAACTATTTCCCCTATTCCCTCCAGAGATACTTTATAGAAATTCCCTAATGTTTCGTCAATTCTTTATACATTATGGATATAAGAGAAAATTAATTCCTTATTTTGAAATCTGCAATCTTACTTTTTAAAGTTATCAACAATGGCAATGAAATATTTACTTTTACTCAATTCTATTTAGAAATAAATTATATTTTCGAACACTTTAATGTAAAATATACTTCCATTTAAATATAGAAACCACTTCAATTTTAAATTTTATTCCTTACAATAGTTTAATATTTATATTAAATTCGTGATTTGTATTTTTCTTCCGAATTTTTTTTTTGCGTGAAATTGATTTATGCTCATTATTATTAAATGTATTTAAAGAAATGGCAATTAGGTAGAAAAATTGTTAAAAAATTGTTACTCTTAAGTTTATATTTATTCTCTAATTGGAGCTTTTTGAAGCTAAAGTCATTATAATATTTTTCTAGTATATCAGTAAAAAAATTTAATTACTTGAACTGAAAGATTAAATTATAAGTCTTTATAAAATAATTTCATGGTAAATAAAATTCATATGAAATTTTTTATCGTATGAACAGTAAAAAATAGCATTTTTCTTATGAAAGCAGATCGAAATGAATATATAGATACATTTATTGAAACATATAATAATAATATTTAAATTTAAGAATCATCAAGTCTTAAAAGAGTCTAATTTTTCTTTTTTGTAGGTGAAATATAAATAGTATCTTTTACACATTTCTTTATTGCATTTTTTTCATGAGCATTGCCTTCTATTTATTCTATGCAAACTTCGATATTGCATTTCATTTATTACAATAATTTAATGTTTGATAAAGAATTTGTAGTTAACATGTAAAAACTCTAAACAAATTAATTTGATTAATCTTCAAAAATAAATTAATTTGATTTTACCCTCTTTATAATAAGATTTATTTTAAAGCTCAAGGGTTTTTTATGTATCTCTAGTATGTGAGTCAAACAAATTTATAGCATAAAATTAATTTATTTACTTAAGAAATTTAATTATTAAACCCTATGCTTTTAAGAAATGATCCAATTTTATGCAAAATAAGATTAATATGAAATTTTTTAACAAATGAAGAGTAACAAATCGTATTGTCAATATAAAAGCAGATCTAAATGAATGGCGGAATGAATTTAAAGAAGCATAAAATAATAATCTTTAAGTATGAATAAATTACAAAGGGAATTTCATTTTTCCAGTTTTATATAGTTCAAAACCTAAATGAAATTTTTCCCTCATTTCTTCATTGCAATTAATAATGTACATTGCTATTCAATCCTTGTAATAAGGATTGCAGCTACTTAACATAATTACATTTGCAAATAAGCAAAGTTTGTACCTCCTATTGTAAAATAATATTTAGATTGTTCGTTGATGGTGTAAAATACAGTTCGATATACGTGACAAATAAACAACTACTCTCTCTCAGTTTATAAGTATTTATTGAATTATTGAATACATGTGGTCATTAGTTCAAGTGGCAATAAAGATATTTTAAATAAAGATTTATGTAAAGCATTAGATGATAGGCAGCCCTTTAATTTGTTTCAGAGTTAGCCGGCAACAGTCTGTGTTATATGTCCATTTCCGTTATATTTAACTTCCGTGAATAAATCGTTGTTAATATTGATTGTGATTTTTCTTATTTACCTTAAAATTATGTTTTCTAACATTTTAAACAACTTTCAACTTTTATATATCACATGTAATACAGTTGGTGATAAGAGGAAATACGGGCTTATTTTAAAGTTTGGAATATAATGACACTTATAAAATGAGTATCACAGTTTTTATATTTTTAAATCTAATAGATTTAGTTTGGAGCCTTATGTTGTTATTTCTGATCCCAGGTGTTATAGCTACGCTATACCACCCCCATGAAACCATAGACCTTTAAAAAGTCCAAAAACAATAGCATTTCCTATAGAATGTTAAAAATAGTAAAATGTAATATTTAAGAATATGATTGGGAGAGGCTTGTTCTACCTTGCACCAAGGACATTTAGCTAAATCCTCTGTCTGTGTTGGAAGGTGAGGGATTTAGCATTTCCAGTCAAGAAGCCTTTCTGGCTGTTTTCTATTTTCTAGAGATATACAGACGTTGACACTAACCAGGACTATTGACAAAGTTTACCAAAAGTTTGAAAGTGGAACTCGACTCCACCTTTTTGATAAAGGATATTTCAAAATAAGTTAGTATTGATCTCCATGAAATATGTCAGCTGATGATATCTCAGTAAAGTTATTCGCTATCTCATTACTCTTTAAACCAACATATGAGGGGACCAACCGAAAGTGTATAGCTTGGGAATAAGCTCCAAGATATTCATGCTAATCTTGTCCCCCATTTTCCTCCAGTGAGAAAGGTGATGTATAGAAGCTCGACTGTCCACTAAAATCCAAATGACGCCGAAGACAATTTCAGATGACGTGTCGATATATTGAGGTAGTAAATTCAAGTAACTTTGACTTTTTGCTAACCTTTGCGAAGATATTAGTATGGAAACTAATGAATATTAGTATGGAAAGTATGAAGAATAGCATGAAGATTTATAGTTACCAATTAAAAAAGATCATGATCGCATTTATAATTCATTGATTATTAAAATAATCTTTTAACAAAAAATTGTATAAATTCATTATTTACTTTATTAAGTAATCAGCATATGAAACATAATCTTATATCAACAATTTATTACATTTTATTAAATTATCATTAGATTCTTTTCCATATCTCTGACGGATATTTAAACCGAGATTTTTATTGTAACTTTTAGAGATTCTAAGTATATATCATATATAGTTCCTTTCTTTTAATTAAATTTGTTCATCCGCCATCACATCTGACATAAAAACTGGATTTTTAATTTTCTCGATAAATATATCAAAAAGCGGTATGCATTGACAAAGCCAACTTATCCCTTACTTTAGACATAATGACAAACAAATTTCATGAAATTTATTGGTTCCTCTTCAGAATAAAACTGAATGAAGTTGCATGAAACTTAATCAAATGAAGAATTTCAATAATAATAGCAATAATAAACCAGAATGCATTCATAAAAAATTACCATTGATGATAAACTTCTGATATATACATTTTTACTGTTTTAAAAGGGAAATCTTTAAATGCTAATGTTCCAACACCGAAAAAAGCAACATTCGTCTATTCAAATTTCAAAGTAAAAATATTTGATTTTGACTTTCTTAGTCTTTGAAGTTTCAGATGTCATTAGAGTAGCTGGATATTGTGTGTATGGAAATTTTTATATGGAAATATGCTATATGTTGTCGTTTTTGTAATGTAATGCTCAGAACTTACTATTTATAAACTGGCAGAAAAGTAATTAAAAAAATTCGAAAAAATCGATTTCTGCATCACATGTTTGTCGCCTTATCCTTCCTATTCCTTTGCGGCAAAATAAAGATTTTAGCGAGTTTAATCGTTACATAATTTTCCTAGAAAGAAGCCAAATTTCGAAAATTGACTTACGTACAGCATACAAATACGGGATTTCCAAAGGTTCCTTGTTACTAAAATATTTACTTTTTGGAAATTTTGTGTGAGCGAAAAATTTATTTTCTTGCCGGGCATTCCAACATTTCTTAAATGTATCTTAATGGTTCGTTTTCTCAGGATTTTACTCTCTTAAGTATAAAAGCTAATATCAAGGTTTTAACCAAAGAAAGTGAGCAATATTACATGTGATTAAAGAATTTCTCTGTTCTCAGTTAATTTGCAGTTCTGAAATATTTTCATCTAAACCTGACACTGGTACATTTCTATCCCTTTATATACAGAGAGTTTCAAAACTCATGGGCAAAAAATTAAGTGGTGATAGGAAACATCTAAACAAGCAATTTTGACCATATATTAGATGGGCGGAGGGCAAGTAGTGAACCGCTAAGAAGTATATATATACATTGTCATAGTTTTTTATTTATTGCTTTCTTTTTGATTTATTTTAATGAATTAAGAGAATAAAATGAAAAAATACCATCAGGGATACATTTAAATAAAATATTAAATTAAAGATAAAATTCAATTTGAAATGGTTTTCCTTTTATTTACATTTTTTTCTTTTACCTTTATATTAATTAATTTATTTTCAATAATTATATTTTGTAACTTCTTTTATCAATAATTTTAGTAATTTCTTTTATTCAAAATATTGTTAAATTTAATTAATCTATTTAGATATAAGATCCAATTTTTATAATCAGAATAAATCTTGTATTGGGCAGTATACATTCTTTAGATATTTATGGATTATTTTTTCATCTGAGGAAAACCAAAATTTTGTTAAATTTCATTTTCCCCCCAACAAAACATTTTAGGGAAGTGAATATTATCAAAAAAAAAAGTACTACACATTTTTTAAATGGATAATATTCTTCCGTCTAATATTCAGTAGTAAAATGCCAGAATAGAAAAAAAAAATCCCATACGCAATTTCAGCATCTAGAGCTTTTTGACTTTTTAGAGCCCGAAACTATAATATATTCTGAGAATTCGCAAAATAGTAAATTCGAGCACAATATCAACTTCAAGCTGTCTTTTTTTGACAACGAAGGAAGATTTATTTTTCCCATATATTTTTTGTCGTTCAAATGGCTTTCTTCGTGAAGCATATCTGTTCACCCTGCCCCATGCAGTTTATTTCATAAATCTTTAGAAAAGGTTCGTATTTACAAATCAATTCTATGCCACAAAACCGAAAGTCATAGTGTCAATAATATGTTTTATATAATACAGATTCTACAAAAAATATTCCTGCAAAGGTAAATATTTTTTGAAAATAAATACCAAAAATAAGTATCTTTGATCTATAAGATATTGTGAAAAAGTATAAGTTATAGCTCATGATTATAATTTATATAATATTGACAACATTTTAATGCTTGTCAGTTCCTAATTCTAAAGGTGCAAAAAATTATTTATCAAATATATATTATTTTAACATTATAAATTCTTTATCATTCTTTCTTTTGAAATTTTGGGAGGAAAAGTAAATCTTTTTTAACGTTATTAAACACCTAATATTAAATAAGTAAAATAAATAAGTAATATAAAAGAAATCCGGAATATTTTTCTACGAATTTCTACTTTTCAACTTCATGGAAATTCAAATACAGAATTACAATAAAAATCAGTTTAAATGGCACTCAAACTATTACGAATAATTTGATGCTCTATATATTTTGGCAATTTTACAATAGAAATTTCTTCTATTGAATATTGACTTATAAAGTATAAGAATACATGACTATATATATACAAGTATAAGAATGCATGACTATATATATACAAGTATATATAGAGATAAGAAATAGAATAAGTATATATATATATAAGAATACATGACTTATAAAGTATAGATGAATATTTTTCCAAAAAAATCAAAATTAACTTTGTTTTATAATATTTCATTGTTAAATCTAGAAATTAAGTGCTGTTGTCAATTAAAATATTTAAAATTCATTAGTACTGACTATCTTGATTTAGCAACGGACAATTGCACATAATAAACATTATGCAGAAATAATGGAAACACTACTTATCGGTCAACAGTTAGATCTGTGCACAATATAAAGGAATGCCTGTCGCTAAATATATAATCAATTAGCCGTACCAATACAATATCTAGGGATATTGTATTGATATCGACAAAATCAGTCGAAGAAGCTAACTTCTGAAGTACTGCCATTCGAAACCATTCAGATCCGCAGTTATCATTCTCTTTGAGGAAGGATGAATAAAGAATCCTTAGGCAGTAGCCAAACAAGTCGTTAGTCACCTCAAATAGACCACCTTTGAGTCTGGTCTATAAAATCTGTCCTTCCGAAATCACCTGCGAACTCCGAGGATTCGCAGGAGTTCTTTCACTAACACTTGGCAGATCACCGGCGGGGATAGGCAACAGCTGGCCAAGTTATGAGCCTGTTACCAGTTTTGGATCTGGTAACAATACATTGAGTACATGGAAACATGTCATTATGCTGAAATCAGAGCCAAGCCCAATTTTGGACAGGAACTGAATCCAGATACTCTTCTACAGCAAATCTGTTAAAGTGGCAGTGTGCTTTCTTTTTGATACTTCAGATCAACGAGAAGATGAGTTGTTCGTAAGTGGCAACGGCTAAACTTTAATTTTGCTTCCACGATATTGCGCATGCTGCATCCTTAATTTTTTTAATGCTTGTTTCCTGAATTCAGTGAAACTACAACTGAAATTAATTCAATCTATAACTAAAATAAATGCAGTTAAAATATAAGTTCTTATTCTAGATATTATGAAAAACACAAAGACTATTTCTGAAGTCTTACATTTCAGTAAATGTGACTTCAATGTTTGAAATGTATTTGCATAACACTAAACATTTTTTCCAATGTTTCTTTAATAATTAAGAATATAACTATGATTAATAAAGATTGACTAGTGAAAGTAAATTATGAAAAAAAAACATGGGATGCCATTATGCTATTACTGAAGATTCTTGCTATTATAGCACATTTTAGATTTAATACTGATTGTAATACATTTCTTTTCACTTATTTAGTATTTTTCAGAATTAATAAAAAATTATATTTATAATTTTTATATTTATCTTATCAATATTTTAAACAAATGCCATTTAGGCACTTTAAATTCATTATATAAGATTTCATCCAGTTATAAAAATTCAAAGCTACTGATCAAACTAATATAGATTTTAATTTGTAGTCAACCATAAATGCCTTCATTTTACAACATAAAGAGTAGTAGTATATGTAAACAAACAAATACTTATACTTATGAATAAAAAATACACCTCACAAATTCTTTTTAAAAATGTACATTTTTTCATGAATACAAATTATTTACTCTTCAAAGAAATAAAATAAATGCTTAAATCGAGTAATATATAACTAGATTTGTTACTAAGAAGTTTGTGAAACAATAATGATCAGCTCATTCCCATGGAATGATGCATAGGTTATTGAACATAGGTACATAGGATTTTGAAGGTAGTTGTCTGGGTCGAACTGAGAGGCATTATAACAGATATTTCTTTTGAATAGTTTCAGGAAAACTATTGGAAAAAGAAATTTTAATTTTAATTTAAGCTGAGCTCATTATTCGGTCAAACTTGTTTTTAAACTAATTTCCAGCAAGGGTTTAACTGATATACGTTGTTCGTCTTATTAAGATTCAGTTGTTGGGAAATATTTGTGTCTTAAAATAGCAAAAGACCTTTTCTAAGTTCATCGTTATCCTTTCATCATTTCAAAGTAAAAATAGCTTGAAAAACATATATTTATAGTTTTCTAGCACATTTTGAATCGATCTGTGAAACTTCCATATGAAATTCGTGTTTTGAAATAATTTTATTGGCAAAGGTTTTAAAACATTAATTTTTTTTGGTAGTACTCTCTTTTCTAAAATGGTTTTAACAGAATGTATAGTAATTTTTTGACAGTATTTATTATCTTTTGGCTAAATATTTTACCAAATTCATTTATTAAGCATTTCCTTTATTGCATGATAAAAGTTTCAAAGCATTTTTATTTCGAAATAATTTTATTTGGATAAATTTTAAAATATTTGAATTTTTGGTCTATTATTAGAAATTAGAACGAAAAACATTTATATATTTTATTATTTTTATTTATTTATTATTTTTATTTTAGAGTATAAAAAACAAACTATTTATTCAAATGAGGGAATTAAAAAACAAGTTATTTACGGACATAATAATAATCTTGTTTTATTTTTATTTTTTTCCCAATATTTGTTACTCAATCTGACTTAAATCGCAGAGCATAACGTATTAACATCATTAAAAAATAAAAATAATAAGCTTTTATCGCTTACACATCCCTAATGAAACTTCACATCTATATTTATTTATTCTCAACTAAGATAGTGTAAGTATTGGTTAAATATACTTAAAATACAGTACTAAAACTCTTCTTCCCTGCTTCGAATTTAAACAAACATATTTTTCTATACTAAATTATCAAATATTATAAAACTAAATAATTAAAAATATACTTAATAGTATCACTTTTTAGTTTTAAATTTGGATTTACTTTAAACAAATGGTGAAATAGAATTTCCAAAAGAATAAAGAATTAATTGTTCTCACTACATACTTAATGTACAATCGCAGGAAAAACCATGCTATATAACAAAACAAATTAAATAAAATTCTTACTTATGTCAACAAAGAGTTTTTTTTATTTTAGTTAATTTTTATTAAATAATTATTTAAAAATTATTAAGTATCAAAAAATTATTGGGGAATTATTATTTCATGAATTGAACTCGCAATCTTCGTCATCACGAGAAAAATGCTGAAATCCTTGCATTTTAACGATTGAAGTACTGGATGCTGTTATAAAATTTTTAATAATTTCCTGTAGATTGCTGCGAAGTATATCCAAAAGAACCTTATGGCTTATAATAACATCTATAAGAAATAAATTTCCTAACCTGAATGAAGCCATGCAACCTCAAATCATGACGGACTCACCACCGTTTAGGACGTAATTTTTTAAAATTCAAAACAGTATTAGGCTTTCTCCATACAGTACGATTGCTGACACTGCCAAATATAGTGGTTTATCTTTCATTATCAAATATGACTTTCTTTCAACAGTTAATGGTCTTGAATTCTGAGTTTTTTGCAAATTTCAATTGTTTTATTTGAATTTACAAGCTGATGGAGGATTATTGTCTAATAATGTGACTTTTATATTCCGCTTGTTTAATGGAATTTAGCTCAATTTCAGCACTTATATTTTTGCTTATGATTTAAGGAATTTCTGTTGTAAGATAGATGAACCGTATGGTTTCAGCAATCTTGTAGTTAAAATTTGAATTCAGATGGAAATTCCATTTTTTAGCAGTACAACGATGCAAACAGAATGCACGTAACGTCAAAATATGGTGTCTTTTTCATTGAAAACAGCAGTTATACATACCAACATAGTACCCCGACATCAATGCCATTTAATATTAACATATATTGTGGGCTATACTCGAGAAAGTGGTTCAAAAACACAAAATTAGAAACAAAACCCATTTAAAACAAGTCTTTCAAGAGAACTGGAGTAAAATATTTTCAGATACCATCAAAAATTGGTCAAATCGGTACAAAGACGTTTAGAGGTCATAATAAAAATCAAAAGACATGCAACTTAGCAGTGACACTTTATTTTTATGTCAGATATTGCAAAAATTTCCTACATGTACTCTCAATTTTTTGAGACAAGAATTTGAGTGTTTTTAATTAAAATGCTGCTGAAA
>JAPMOQ010030349.1:1571720-1583161 GCA_026543055.1 Argiope trifasciata | reverse complement strand
ATATATATATATATATATATATATATATATATATATATTTCTCTCAACGCTTGTGTGAATGGCAATAATTATATTGCCAAATATTTAATATTTACTATAATTAAAACAATTGCGAACAATTTGAAACAAACCTATCAAATAATATTATTAGACTTTTCTTAAAGTTTATGTTTTACTGAATTTTTTTGAAATTCCCTTATAACAGAGGTTATAAAAAAGTTTTGATTTTCTTTTCTTGCTTTCAAATTGGTAGTAATAAAAAAAGGAGAAAAACTCTGGTTAATACATTTCAGACACTCTCAATTATAAAGAAACTTTATTACTACAAATTTAACATTTCGCGAAATAGATGAAGTATCCATATGTTACTGCTAATTCCACACTTTCTCAGAATAGAATTCAAACTCTTATAATATCTATAATTTTTAGTAATCAAAGGATAAACTTTTATCATTGTATTTATTATATTGAATTTCGCTAGTAAAATAGAAAATTTGTCCTTTTCAAAATTAAGAATAATTATTTCTAAAAAGTACAGTAAAAATATATTTAGTTGAAAGCTTATGAGATTCAAGATCTAGTTTAGTTTAATTCTATTAATTTTCTATTCGGAAACATTAAAGAGCCATTTTTTGACGGAACTCATCATTTTGAATTCTAGCCAGTTTATGGAAACGGAGCATGCGGATCTCTTTTTGAAAATTTTATACTACACCAACGGAAGGAAATTTAGTACAGGTTGTCGGCTTGTAAGATGTCAGGAAATACGTCTTATCGAGTTCCGAAATTAGGACTATCGGGCTCCGATGTGATTGCTGTATAAAAAGGACATTGGCACCATATTTAATGCAGAAAAAATTATTTATTAAATGCATCATATTGTTATAAAGTACAGATATTTTATTCCACTGTCTACGTTGATGAAAATAATTCCTAGGGGGAAAAGCAACAATTTATTTTTGTGCCGTCTTTATTTTTGAATTCTCTAATTGACAAACGAATGAAAAAATTTAACATTAGATCACGACTCAAAACAAAAGGTTAGCTCTACAGGCTGTTACTTTTGCTGCCATACAAAAAATTGGTTTTTCTTTTCAAATCTTAAAAAGCTTAGATTTTCGGCATCACTCTTATATATGCCTGTGAAATTAGAAATAATGTCTTATTACATAATCAAATATTGATTGTTTTTAACTATAATGTTTAAAGAAATTTATTTTTGAATTTATCTTTAGAAATGTGTTTTCTGGGTATTGTAAATTTTAAGAATAGATTTGATAAAATGTAAAAAATTGGTATTTTTATAATTTTATAGACCTTTTTATTCTACAGATATTCGTAGTAAGAGCATTTAATTACAGTCTGTGTTAGTACAAACTGTATATTAAACTGAGCTGAAATTAAATAGAAACGTTTTTGTATTAAAATAGAATGATCATATTAAACGAATAACAGAACTGAAAAAAACCTACGCCATTTTGTTCTTCCTCTTCATGATCACAACACTTCGCCTACCTTGGCTGTCTCATTTACGAGCACTTTCAAGCATTTTCTATCCCTTGCAACTCCCTTCCAGTTCATTCAGGATTTTTAAAAGTGGATATTTTGAGGACGCTGTTTTCATGGTTTCTCCAGGTATGGTAGATACCATGTAGTTTAATATTGCCACCTTTTAACCTATTGCTTCGGATTGTGTTATGCGGGGTTGCCTATAGAATATGTATAATTCAAAATTGAATCCAATTCGTCAACTCTCTAGTACTGTGCCAAAAGTAAATCTAAGGATCTTTCCCTCGAATATGTACAGAGAATGTTGAATGTCCAAGCTCCATTTTTAATGAGTACAAGAGACATAATAAGTCATAAATTTTTGATTCAGTTTTTATACTGATTAAATTCGATTTTAGTTGTTTTCTCAGTTCAGTGAAACCTTTAATAGACATTTTTATTCTATTGTCAATTTCTTATTGTCAATTATTATAACCCTCAATCACTGTGCCAAGGTATTTGAAAGTATTATTTTTAATACATAGAGGAATATGGGGTTTATAGTTGAAGGCCCGAATTTCATAAATTTGGTTTCATCTTCGTCATTTTTAAGGTCCATATTTGGGGCAAAAGGGTATGCAGTTTTAAATGATTTTAAATTTAATACATTAATCTAAGTGAAAGCCTACTTCACTTTAAATTAAATATAAAATAATTAAAAACTCATTTATTCATAATTGAGTTCGAAAGTTTATTAATAACATTTGGTACTCACCTATAAAATGTTACAGAACAGAATCCTTTTTTCGTAGGCAATTTGAAATTTAATTCTTAAAACAAGATTAAACAATATGTTTGTTTTAAAAAATACTACTTCTTCAAGTATTAAGAAAATCATAAAATATGCATGGACAGAGATTAAAAAAAATATTTTTCTGGAAACTAAGATAACTTCAGAAACTGATTTTATTCAAGTAGCTTAACTTAAATTAATTCCTTGATTTATTCTTAAGAAAACTAGTTTTAGTAAATTTTCTTTTCCAGAAAAGTTAGAAAGGATTATTTGTCACATGACGCAGAAATAACTGACAAAATCATTTGTCTTTTTAGAAGTTTAAGTTGATAAGCCTGGATATATCGTTCGTTGTCTAAAGTTCCTAACTGTTTTAGTATATAACTTCAGCAATAAATTTCAGATAAAACATCGAGCTCATGCAGTTTATTCCCTTTTATCCATTAGGGTTCAAGTAAAATTCTTACACTTCATAGGAAACTTAAATTATATTTAATTTTATTGTGCTGGGGTTTTCTTCACTAAGATCTTTATTTTTCAAATTCATGCTGTTATTTAATTGACTTTCTGAAAAATTTCGTTCAGAAATTAGAAACAAAGAAGTATGGGAAAAATGAGCCTTTTTTGTAATTTCATTTATAAATTTATACTCTATGAAATAGATAATTTTACTTTTTTTAAAGTTAAATGAACCATTTAGCAACAATTATTTTATTTTATTACCATGAATACTGCACTTTTTAATGATAGTAAATACACTGAAGTGACAAAAGTCATGGGATGACTGTTAATATCGTGTCGGTCCTCCTTTTGCCCGGCGAAGTGCAACAACTCGACGTGTCATGGAGTCCACAAGTCGTTGGAAGTCCTCTGCAGGAATATTGAGCCATGCTGTCTGTATAGACGTCCATAATTGTGAAACTGTGGATGGTGCAGGAGTTTGGGCACGAACGGACCTTTCGATGATGTCCCATAAATGCTCGATGGGATTCAATCGGGCGATCTAGGTGGCCAGATCATGCGCTGGAATTGTCCGGAATGTTCTTCAAACCAATCGCGAACAGTTTTGGGCCGGTGACATGGCGCATTGTCATCCATAAAAATCCCATCGTTGTGTGGGTACGTGAAGTCCATGAATGGCTGCAAGTGATCTGCAAGCAGCTGAAAATAACCATTTCCACTCAATGATCGGTTCAGTTGCACCAGAGGACCGAGTCCATGCCATGTAAACACAGCCCACACCATTATGCAGCCACCACCAGCCTGAACGGTGCCTTGCTGACAATTTGGGGCCATGGCTTCGTGGGGTCTGCGCCATACTCGAACTCTTCCATCAGCTCGTAACAACTGAAATCGGGACTCATCTGATCACGCCACAGTTTTCCACTGGTCTACGGACCAGTCGATATGCTCACGAGCCCAGGAGAGTCGCTGCAGGCGATGTCGTGCTCTCAGTAAAGGCACTCGAGTCGGTCTTCTGCTGTCATAGCCCAAGGAAGACAAATTTCGCCGCACAGTCCTATCGGACACGTCCCTCGTACGTCCCACATTGATTCCTGCAGTTATTTGACGAAGTGTTGCATGTCTTTTAACATTGACCCTTCTACACAGACGTCGGCGGTCTCGGTCGTTAAGTGCAGGTGGTCGCCCACTGCGCTGTCCATGATGGGATGTGATGACTGAAATTTCATACTCTCGGCTTACTCTTGATACTGTGGATCTCGGAATGTTGAATTCACTAACGATATCCGCAATGGAATGACCCATGCTTCTAGCTCGAACTAATATTCCACGTTCAAAGTCTGTTAATTCTCGTCGTGCCGCCATAAATCACTAAAAACTTGTTCACATGAATAAATTGAACACAAATGAAAGCTCTGGAAAACGAACTGCGCATTTATACTTTTTCGCTGCGATACTACTGCCATCTGTATATTTGCATATTGCTATCCCATGACTTTTGTCACTTCAGTGTATAATAACATGAATTTGTATAGTTAGCTCGAATAATTATTTTATTTTATTGACAATCGATAGAAAATTCTTTTTCAAATGTAGAAATGTAAAATTAATAATTCTTTGATTATTTAGGAGCGACTCATAAAGAGATTAAGCATAAATTTATAATGTAATGTGGCAAAAAAATTCTATTTTCTTTCTTCTTTAATAGCGTTTCTATTTCTATTAAACAAATTCATAGGACAAATACAGGCAATCGACAATTTAACATTCAGGAAATTGAAAATTTTATTAACCTTCCAGCGGGCTAGGCCGTCATGCCAACTTGAAAGGTTGCGTGTATTTCCCACATACGCTATAGTAAATTGTAAATTTTCAAAAGCGTAACAATTGATATTATATTGTAAATAGCTTAGGATCAATAACTACAATCACTTTAAACATTTTTTACTTAAAAAGAAGCAGAAACAATATAAACATAAATTACAATACAATATAAAATGATCACAGGTTAACTGATTTGATTGAAAAATAACATATATGAAATTGTCGATATTTTGACAGAAAAATTTGCATATAAAATATAGAAGTGCAAAAATACATAATTCATGTTTAAAAAGGAAAAAGTAATTGTAAGTTTTATATGAAAAGGAAGAAAATAATTTCATTGTAATTTCATCGCAGCGTTGCAATTTGAGTAAATGTGTTTAGTGTGCCACAAACATTTAAATTTTTGTCAAATTTGTCAACCGAACCTGGTGATATTAGTCCGCTTTTCTTTTTGGCAAAGTTTTTTTCCCTGACTTCGCATCTTCAACTTCTTCAATACCTAGTAATACCTAGCTTTTCTCTTTAGCACCTTTAGTTTTAGCTCATTTTTTAGAGATGTGTGTGCTTTTTTCAATATTTTCCTTCGTAAGTGTATTTGCCAGCTGTCGCCAGTCTAAAACAATACGGATTTATTTGTAAAATCATACAAAATCAGATGTGACACAAGCTTAAATGAACTTTCTAGCGTATCTCCAGAATACAAATATCTAATCGGCAGAGCCCTGTTAACGCCACAAACTTACGATGACAACTGAAAGTAAGTCAAAGGGAGGGGGACAAATAGCCAAAGATAGGCGTTCCCGGTGCCACCAGATTTGAAGGTATAAAACGAAATTCATCTCTAGTGTATCTCTCACATACGCGCACCCTCTAGAAGGATAAAAATGTTTAAGAAAATTTTCAGATAAATTATAAAGTATTCATTACTATTTAATGCTTTGGTATATTGCCGTGTTAGCTTTTATATAAAATTATTGATTTAGAAAACAATATTACACATTAGTTTAAATTATTTTTATTTCATTTAGAATTATAAAAATTCATGGATAGTTAACCACAAAAAATTTAAATATTTTTAAAAATAACAATTTTTTTAATGAATTAGACGGAAAGTTTCTAATCATTTTGTCTAACTTATTTTAGTTTTTAATAAGAGTGAAATCATAAATCAAACAAAATATAAATTTAGGTGAAAATATCAATGACATGGGAACGTTCAATAATCTTTATTTACCAAAAATATAACGCAATTACAAATAATTTCCGTGATCGAACTTTCGAGACTCAAATTAATTATTTACGGACTATTTCATTCAATTATACAATAGAAATTAAGTAAATATAAGAAATTCTTTCAATGATCACTTCTGCACAGTCTTCAATTATTTTTCCTGTAGAGAATCGTTCATTGTCTGTTTTTCCATTAGAAAGAAAAGGATTAAAAATTCTTTAAGCTAAGTGGAAAAAAGGTATTAAATAATAACAGATATTTGTCTAATATAATTAAAGATTGGGACATCCATCAATTTTTTTTTATTCAGAAAAATTTCAGGAAATGTAAGAGTTGTTGAAATTTTAATGCAAAATTTTTATATCTATTAGCAATTTTTTTCATGTATTTAACAAAAGATTTTGGAAATGTCCTTTTTTCAGATTAAAACTTTTAATCAATCCAAATTCAATACTAGTACATAAACAAATATTATTTGAAAAATTACAAATTTGTAATTGATTTTAATTGACATATAACTCAATGTTAATAATTTCTATACTTTCAATTTATACAAATAATTTCAAATAAATAAAAATATTTTTATTATTTGAAATTGAAAATGAAATGAAATTCATAATTATGTTATTTGAAATTGAAAATTAAATGATATTCAAATTTATATTTAAAATTTAATTTATATTAATTGTAATCATAAAATTTATTAAGTCAATAGAATTACTCATCTTAATAAAATAATGATTGGATGAAATTCATTTAATAGTTATTGAAATAAAAAAAATATAAAAACTGAGAATTTTCTTGGAAGGACTTTAAAAAAAATTTGAACAGCAGCTGCAGAAGTAAAAAATTCGAATGGACATCAGAAAACATAATTCTTGATGCAAACTAGTGCTGTTAGAAAAATAATGCCTATTTCTATCTTCAAGTTGTCAGTAAATTTCCAAGTCAATGTCAATTTATTGAAAACTTTTCTCTCCCCTTACAAAATTTTTAGTTCTATAACGGAAACGTTTTTCATAGCCGGTTTAAGGAGTTAATTTCAATGAAGAACGGCGTCTGAAATTTTGCTCATTTATAAGATTATAAGTTATAAGAGTCTTCATTTATTTAAGTTTATTTTGAGCCTTATTAGAATCTTAGTACAATAGGAGTAAATTGTATTATAAAAAGCCATGAAAAATTTATACTATCTGTTATTCATTTAATTGATGAGCATTACATTAACATTTTGTAAAACGGTGCAAAATGTTATGAAATCGTTTAAAATTATTAAGGGATGAAAATTTAAAAAATATTTTATTTTAATTTTTATACGAAGCGCTAGAAAAATATTCGCAGAGAGTGAAATGTGCAACATCTTCTAATAAGATCATGTACAAAATTTCAGTATTTTATCTTGAAAACTTTCAAAGATATGTTAAAACAAAGTTGGTGAAGAGTCAATCACAGATTAAAATGCAAATGTTCACAGCTTTGATACAGATGCCTCTATACAGGAGTACATCATAAGGAAATAAATATGTTTCATATCTTCAATTTTAAATACAAATTTAAAAATCCGTGCTTCCTGACAAATACTTAAAAATTTCATAATATAAATTACAAAATATAAATTAAAAAAGCACTACCAATGAATTTATGTAATATTTACCTTAAGTTATTATTTCTATAGAGTTTTAATACTTTTGAACCAATAAATATAATCATTTATTTATTTATTTATTCAATCAATACTTTCCTTTCTAATTTGTGTACGACCCCTAAAGTACAAAAATCAGCAGGATTTTCCCTATTTGTGAACTCGCATCCATACACGGAAAAGTGGTTGAAGTCAGATTTATGTAGTAGTTTGAGACTTTTTATAAAATGCTGAAATTTTGTAAATGAACTTATTTGATTGTGAGACATATTTTACTCATTGGGAATGTTATTTTCCTACGGAGTCTGTATAAATATTTAAATTTTATTTTCTATCAGTACAATAACCTGAAAAGTTTACTCAATTTCATAACATTTTGGATCTTTTTTTAAGAATCTTTGTAATTTAGAGTATAATTATTTGAAGGTATTAATTATTTAGGAACACCTAAAACCTCAAGGTGCATCACTAATTTTTGAAAATTTTAAAAATATGCGAGAACAAATATTTTTGTTTAGTTAGCAAACTACAAGATAAGTTTTGAATTTCTTCTTGTTCCATTCTCTCATGGATATAAATTTAAAATCAATAACAACAACAACAACAAAAAATTGTAATCACTTGACATACAAAGATTAGTGGTTCCCGATTTTTTTATTAATGATTTTGTATTCTCTCTAAAGGTAAACTGAAAATCATGTGATGATGTCTAAAAATTTGTGCCTGTTATTCCAAGGGATTAATATTCATTTTATTTAAAAATAAATTGATTTTAGTAGAATTTTTTAATTTCTTTTAGATTCTTTAGATTAGAATTTGTTTCACATGGTAATGAATTTGTATTTAATTATAAATATTCACTTTTTCTTAAATCTGGGATTGAAGTAATTCAGTATAAAATTATTTTTAGTATTATTCCTAAAAATAATGCTTTAGTTATAAAAAAAAATTATAATAACATTTTTTCCGAAATTTTAAGATAACAATAATCGCATCAGTTTTATTGTTTCTAAAAAATATTGTTTATAAAAATTTTGAATTAAATTAATAGTGCCAAGGAATTCTTAATGCTAATTATTAATGCATTATTTATTTGAAATAATGTATATATTTTTGTTTTTCTTGAGCATTTTTAACTACGTAGCTCTATCTAATACACAAAACTATTGTTATACTTGAACTCTAAACTCTTTAACTGTACTATTGTACACACAACATGAATTAGAAATTGAGATTCATAGTGTGAATAACATATTGAAATCAAAAATCAGATTATTGTACTATCCAATGAACACTTTTGAGTAGAAGGAACTGAAAGAACTGTATTGCTTAGATTAAATTACATTACTATATTATTACAGTATTACATTTTATCATTACAGTTACTGACATAGGAATAAATTTTAGCATGTTTATATTTATGCTCATTTTCAAAATTGTCCGAATAGTATACATATATTGTGCCATATTTTAATAATCATAATATTATAAGAGGTTAGCAAATATTCTAATATTATATAATATTGTTGAATAGTTAGTCATACTATATAATATCACATATTTAACAATAGTTGCAAAAAAAAAATATGTCTAGGATATCACATCATTAATTCAAAATCATTACGAGGGTAAAAAAATATGGAAGATAATATTTTTCAAATTAAAATTATAAAAGTGTTGGGGGTCGGAAGCTGAACTCGCTCTCCAAATATTGCTGTGAAATTTTGGTATCCAAATACGGCATTTTGCTGAAAATAATAAGCGTAGTTCTTCTTGGGTTTTTCTACACAATCAAATTATAATCAGAGACATGGATTATTTCTAGTAAAAGTATTTCATATTTCTGTGATACAGAAAATCACAGAGATAAGAAATACCTTTATTTGTAGCTGACTACTAAAATCAGTTTAGCGTGCAAAATTTCTCTAATTTCCTTCATTCCTTTCACTCTTCTGAAGATATACAGGATATCATAAAATTTGGTGAAACAACATTATTTTTTATCATTGAAACGATATAAATTTAAGATATTTTATAACCATCAAAGAAGAAATCATCCATTTCTGTCATCATATTTTATGTACTGAATACCGGAATTTTTTTGTTCGGTGTATATAGGTCGGTATGAGCGATTTAATTCCCGATTTCAGTCTGTTGTACTCTGGATGAAATGTCTGATTTTAATGCTAATGAAGGTCAAGTATATTTAGGAATCAAATCTCTCAGTATAATAAATTTGGTCCAAAGTGTTCCTAATAATATTTCGAAACTTCTAAATTATATGCAATCATTACTAGCTTTCTAACTGATTGAATTCACTATTTATAAATTAAATTTAACAAAATATGAAGTAGCACGAATATGATTTTAAAAGAACTAATAGATTTAAAGTATTGGGAAAAAAGTAGCATATTTTACTTTATTTTCTCTTTTTGTACTTCTGCATCATTCCATCTAAGAAGAACGGAAAACTTAAAAATATAATATCGAACTAAATGCTATCATCAAAAGTATACTTCAGTTTCTTTAACGGCACAATTGAAATTTTTCCTTCTAAAAATTATTATTTCTAAATAAGAAGCTGTGAAACACAATGTTCTTCAACGTGAAATTTTTTTTTCCTTTTTGAAAAAAAAAATATTATTAAAATTTTCCTTTGGTGCATTCTTTATTAGGCTGTTTAACTGTGTATAAAAGGCAAGAATAAAATAAAATTCCTATTCAAGGCTTTTTATGGACTGTTTGGTCGTGAAGTGTGTGGAACAATAATTCCAAATGTACTCAGAACAATAAAAAAATGCATCGCACTTTCCGATACAATTAAATGACGTAACAAGTTTGCCAATTACGGAGAACAGCAATAGAATGCCTATATCATGCAACTATTTTGCCTAGAGATTTCGAAGACATTAATTAGAGAATAATAGAATGTTGTAGATAGGAGATTTTGTCAGATCATTCGATAAATGTTGCTACCGTTGAGTAGCATCCTATTATTAAGCAAATTAACGGCAACCCCATATCTAGTTGGATCAAGTTCCTGTTGCCTTTTTGAATTCTGCAATGTTTCCGGAAAAGGTTTAATTATGAATTAGATTCGTCGAATATCTCATGGAATAAGGCTTTCAGAATTATAATGGACTCTGAGATGTATTATATGTGCATAGCAGGTCATTCAATTGTCGTAAGCAGAACGTACGATAACTTTGTAACAAATTGATTTCTGTAACAGATTGGATTGTTAAGAGCCAATTTCTGATTCTAGAAATTGTAGCCAATAATCGGAATTTCGATGAAATGGTAGACATTCTACACTTGCTTTGGAGACATTTAGAATTCCAAGTAAGATGGCTATTTCCTAAAGATTAATGGTCAGATTCTCGGATATAAACCCTGCAGTGCATCATGTAGCCATTTGGTTACAATTTTAATTTTTTATAAGGTTCATATGCTGTTCCAGCGAGTAACAATGAATGTTTAGAAATTATTTTTGAAATGACTTTTGTTAAATATGTGTTGAAAAACCCCCTTTATATATAGAAATAGCGGTACTAGAACTTAATTGAATCTTGAAACACGGAAAAGCATCAAAATGGCTGTTATATGAATAATCTCAACAATAAAACTATTATGACATTTTTGAGTTTTTTCGAATAAATACATTGTTTAAAAGAGACTTTTATTTTTATCGCAGTATTTTTATAAAACTGCTTGTGTCCCAGGTGTATTGTTTGATGCAGTCACTTTTCACATCAATTTTTTTTAATTTCATAAAAACAAAAATTTACATTTTTGAAAATAATTTTCCAAAATTTTTGGTAATTATTCAAAGCATAGATTTTTTTGTAAAAAAATTAAAGTTCATGCATTCTAAGGTTAAAAAAATAATTAATTCCGATTAGACTCCTATTAAGTGTTTTCAAATCTATACATAATAAGGACGATTCATAATTAGTATGTATATTAAACTATAATTTGCTCGAAGATTAAATAAATGT
>JAPMOQ010030349.1:1554830-1571320 GCA_026543055.1 Argiope trifasciata | reverse complement strand
TGCTGACTGCATATGTATATATATATATATATATATATATATATATATATATATATATATATATATATACAATCGGCATATGGTCTTTTTTGAGTATGTATATTAAAATTTCCACCAACGTTATTTTTTTCCTGTCATATCTGTATAATTATATGCAAGATAATTTGAATATATATGCACATTAAATTTATTACTATAACACTATATCTTTACTCAGAGTGTCGGTTTATTTGCTAAAGCATTTCACATAGAAATACGTTTCTAATTAAGTTTCAATAAATATATTAAGTATGAAGACACGTAAGAAATTTTCTCACATGCTCTGTTGTCCATGTGGCTTTCTCATACAAATCAATCTCCTTTTAATTAGATGATGAATGCAACTTCAATTTAAAAAAAAAACTGGCAGAGGACTTTCAGAAATTGATCAAATAAGACAGCTCAAAGAATTAATGCAATTCCGAGAAGGAAAGGAAATAGTAGGGGATCTGCATAGGCGATCTAGAAAATTACACTTTTATTATTAATTATGAATGAATGGATTAATGAATTTATTTTAATAATTTCTTTTATTTACACAAATATAATTATTTTATATCTGTTTTTCTTATTTGATGTTATCAAATAATTGATATTTATTTTGTATTAAGAAGCGTTTCTGATTATTTTTCATGGATTATGAAGGAACACTCATAATTTTTCTCTTTTAGGATAAGCAAAAATTAGGAATATTTGTCCTCACTGAGATGGTAAAGTATAAGAAGAGAAAGTCAACTCAAACAAATCGCCAAGATTTCAAAGGTTTTATTAAAGGGCGCAATTTATTTAAAAGTGGAAGAGGTTAAAGACTGCAGGAGATATTTTCTTGCACTTCAATAAACTCTGTCGCAGTGACATGTGTCACAGGACAAAACTACATATTTTCAGTTCAATATATGTGTGCATGCCTTAATACAATAAAGAAAAATAGGGAAACTCCACAGGAAGAATGAACGGATGAAACAAAATTCTCATTAAACAGAACTTGATCTTTCATGACAAATTCCAAATTCTATGTGTTTCGGATTCTCTCTCTCTCTCTCTCTCTCTATATATATATATATATATATACACACACATACAAACACAAAATCTTAAATTCTTTGTAATCCATTATATTTATTATTAGCATTACAATGATGGTATTTTCTAATTGGTATTTCTAAGGAATAGATACAAATGTAAGTGCAACTAAAATAATTAAACTTTTTTCGAATCCTTTAGCAATTCAACACTGTTTCAAAATGTTTAGTATTAATGTAAACTGAAAAGTAGATATGAGTGGAATTCTAATATTTTAAGTGAAGATTTTAATACCTTAAAAATTCTTTCCAAAATATATTGCATCGTTTATATAAATATAGCTATTGTGACACATAAAATGCTGCTTTCCGCTCACTGATAAAAGTGTTTTAGGTTTCATAAAAGGTTTCAAAGTATTATAAAATCTATTTCCTGAAGTCTATTTCAATTTTTAGATGCAGCATGGTTTTATGTAGTGCAATAAAATAGTAGAACTTTCTCAGATTTAAAATTCTTATTTTTAATCGAAAAATAATTTCGAGATTTTTAGATTTTGCCGATAGCTGCCAGAAAGGCAATATATTTAAATTTAACTACGATTTTCAGTGCCAAAAACAAGTAAATATAAAATTATAATTTAATCTTATACACATGGAATAGACAGATAAAAAAGTTAATAGATTTACTACATCCCTTTGTTTCTTATTACAGTCTTCGACGGCTTTATGAATAAAAAAAATCTATAAAATAACTAGAACAATGTACAAAAGAGTTATACAATGTAAAAATTAACAAATCGTAATTTTTGCCTTCGGAAGTGATAAAATTTCAAAATGGAAATGAATTACATTTTTAATGTATTTTACAAAAATGATGAGATATAATTTAAAGAAATGTAATTAATTTAAAGGTTTGCGTAAAATTATTCAAGGGATTAAAAACCGAAATAAACTTTAATTAAACATTGAAAATATTGAGTTGAGATTGAAATAAAAACTTATAATACACTAAAAGGTATTTATAATAAATTATAATATTATAATTACGTATTTACAATAATTACATAATGCAGTAGTACATATTAATATTTGTTTCCTAATAAATTTTTACTATTTTTATTTATAAAACTTTTTTAAAATATACAGTTTGCCCTTATGCATACTATCAAAACTGTAATATGTTTAATTACTCTTCCTATAGCAATAACATGGTGGGGCAACATTTCAAAGGTTCAGAAATCAAAACCAAATATAGTGCTGAAATTAATTAAGGAAATTTGCTAAAGCTTTGTTTATAATATTCATTTACTTAAAGTTTTTTAATAGCTCAAAATAAAATGCAAGGGATCATTGGATAGGAAAATAAGAACATTAAATAGTAATCACATTATATAGTATAGTACCGATCAATCCAATCATGCATCTAAGCGAAGAAAATCCACACAAAATGGTCATATAAATCAAATATTGATCTTATAAATGTTTAAAAATTTGTCATATAAATCAAAGGTTTTAATACGTAAAAATAACAAATATCATTCAATTTAATAAGATTATGCAAATTCTTAACCTAAGATATCAAGAATTGCCAATTTTATTCATGCTACACTCAAGAAAAAGATCTTACGTATTCATAAATCTTGTACATGATAAAGTTGCTAATGTCACTGCTGTTTAATATTGCTCGAAAATTTGAGAATTTATTCAACAACACAGCCATTCAAAATTATGCAAACGAGTAAGAATAATTCACTATCTCTCATCAAAAAAATATTAATGAAATAAATTATTTAAACTTAATTAAATTAATGCCCGAAACTATTGTTCAAGATGTTTAGATGTAATTCAAACAAACAAATGCAACATAAATTTTTTTGGGGAATGCAGACGTCTATTAAAAGTTATTAATCTATTTTAAAAGTTCTAATTCAAAATACTTCTTATAGTATAAGTTAATTAAGAAGATTTACTCATAATTTCTTTTCTTATTTTTTTTTGCTGAAACTTTATAAACTGTTTTTCCACATTTATCTTTATTTAGATTTCTCACTTAGAAAAGAATCATTGAGCTACAAATCCTTTTAATTAAACAAGGATAAGCTTTCTAATACCTTGAGACGGAGTCATAGACAAAAATGATTACAGGATTTAATTACCTTCGAAAATTAGTTGAATTGTGAAACGATAACAATGTTAAATTCAGATGCATTTGCTTGCTAGAAAACCTCATTTTAATGATGTATTGTCTAGCTAATTGTAATTTTGAAATAAAAAATATCAACGTATTTAAATACTAATCAAAGGCTTAAGTGATAAATGCTCTTTTGGATTTAAGAATAGGATTCAAATTAAACAGTGAATGATATCCTTATTAGTAGGCTGAAGTAGAGTTTTGTTTGAAAATTAGAATTTAATACCGTCGAGAAGATAAAAGAATTCTTCAGTACTTGTAATAAAAAAGTAACATTGAAGTTTCGGTATAAATTTTTTAAAACATGTAGGAAAATTAATTAACACTTTGTATGCGGGACACGTACTAGTACATTTTATGACGATTGATACGTGATTGCGGGTCACATACTAGTACGCTTTTTGACGATTGATACTTGAGCACGGGTCAAGTACTACTACGGGTTAGTGTAACAACATGGTTTGTTTGTGGATACAAAAATAAAGGTGTACACAGGAAAAAGAAGCCGAATGTTCGCGTTTACTACATAGATTCTGGAAAAAATTTTGACAAATAAAAGCTAGTTTTTACATCAGTCGATGCGGAACCACAGAATAAGAAGGTTGATTAAAAAATCAATTTAGATTTAAAATTAACTTTTTTATTTATTCTTTCGAAAATGAGTGAATTTTGCTGCGTACCTCTTCCTAGAGAAAAATGCTTTAAACGTTATTACACTGTAAAACATTATTAGTTTTATGATTGTTCTTTGCATTTTTTATAATGTAAAAATGTTTATATACACTGAAGTGACAAAAGTCATGGGATAGCAATATGCAAATATACAGATGGCAGTAATATAGCAGCGAAAAAGTATAAATGCGCAGTTCGTTTTCCAGAGCTTTCATTTGTGTTCAAGTTATTCATGTAAACAGGTTTTTCGTGATTTATGGCGGCACGACGAGAATCAACAGACTTTGAATGTGGAATGTTAGTTGGAGCTAATGGGTCATTCCATTGCGGATATCGCTGTGATTTCAACATTCCGTGATCCACAGTATCAAGAGTGTGCCGAGAGTATGAAATTTCAGGCATCACATTCCATCATGGACAGCGCAGTGGGCGACCACCTGCACTTAACGACCGAGACCGCCGACGTCTGTGTAGAATGGTCAATGTTAATAGGCTCGCAACACTTCGTCAAATAACTGCATTAATCAATGTGAGGCGTACGAGGGACGTGTCCGATAGGACTGTGCGGCGAAATTTGTCTTCCTTGGGCTATGACAGCAGAAGATCGACTCGAGTGCCTTTACTGACAGCACGACATCGCCTGCAGCAACTCTCCTGGGCTCGTGAGCATATCGACTGGTCCCTAGACCAGTGGAAATCCGTGGCGTGGTCAGATGAGTCACGATTTCAGTTGTTACGAGCTGATGGTAGAGTTCGAGTGTGGCGCAGACCCCACGAAGCCCTGGACCCAAACTGTCAGCAAGGCACTGTTCAAGCTGGTGGTGGCTGCATAATGGTGTGGGCTGTTTTTACATGTCATGGACTCGGTCCTCTGGTGCAACTGAAAAGATCATTGACTGGAAATGGTTATGTTCAGCTGCTTGCAGCCATTCAAGGACTTCACGTACCCACACAACGATGGGATTTTTATGGATGACAATGCGCCATGTCACCGGGCCAGAACTGTTCGCGATTGGTTTGAAGAACATTCCGGACAATTCCACCGCATGATCTGGCCACCTAGATAGCCCGATATGAATCCCATCGAGCATTTATGGGACATCATCGAAAGGTCCGTTCGTGCCCAAACTCCTGCACCATTCACACTTTCACAATTATGGACGTCTATACAGACAGCATGGCTCAATATTCCTGCAGAGGACTTCCAACGACTTGTGGACTCCATGACACGTCGTGTTGTTGCACTTCGCCGGGCAAAAGGAGGACCGACACGATATTAGCCGTCATCCCATGACTTTTGTCACTTCAGTGTATAAATTAATTCGAAAAAATTAAAACCACTATTTTTATATGATTTTTCATATTTACGATACTATTATAAATTTATCCACTAAAAATATATTTTTTGTGTACAAAAATCTTATGATTATTATTTATATATTTCTATATATATATTTGTTTATATATTTCAATATAAAAAGTTAAATAATTTTCGATTTATTGAGATTTAACGGAATAGCTAAATTTGGCGCAAAACGGCCGCTCCCGGTACAGTTCCGCTACGAAATGTACCCGCACACAATGTGTTTAGAACATTTTTTGTCGGCTATATTGTAGCACAATTAACTTGTTTCATATTTAGGAAATCGAACAATTTAGCTAGCTAATCAAAATTTTATTTAATATTAATATCAATTTAATAATATGCCATTAACTTTAATCAAAAAATTGATACTGATTATTGTAAACCTGATATCTTTTATGTAAACTGAAGCTGATTTTTTATTCATGTAAAATGATTCTAATATTAATTATGTAATATGTCACTGACATATATAAATTGATAACGATTTATGTCAAAAATTATTTTGATACTGAAACATAATAAACTAATTTAAAACTTTTCTAAATCTTATGCGTCTGAATTCTAATTTACTCAGAGTGATTATTTTTAACTTCTTATGCTGTTCTAATCACTATAATTTGACAAATTAATTATTCTGCTTTTTATTAAACTAAATTATAATGAAAGCACTAGGTTTCATGAGGTAATTTTCATTGCACTAAGTTGCTTATTACAAAATCTTTTACTAAGAATACTAACTATTAACAAGAAAGAAGAATATTTAGATAAAACTTCAATTTTTAACTGAAAGAAACGGAATAAAAAGTTTTTTCTTAAAATTAAATCATTAATATTATTACGAAACTTACTTCAAGTCCGTAAAGTTGACGGACTTGTGTTGCGCATTCAATAGGCCTCGGTAACAAACGATGACTTAATTAACGCGAAGTCACTGGTAAGCAGGCAATTTCCCTGCCGGAGACACACAAAGTCATCACATAACAGTACGCAATAGCACAACAAGGATAAGATCGTCGAAACACTCAGGGGTAAAGGGCTCGTTTGATTATTAATAAGAGTTGAACTAGTACTCGGGAAGTAGACTGACGAAATTCCGGACCAACCAGGTATATCTCGACTTCCATTGGCTGAATTGCTAAAATTCTCGAAGTTTTTTTTTTTGCTGTATCTATTTTCTTTTACACAGTTGCCAAATTCAACGCCAAGTTTGTCACATAGCCTTGATATCACAGATAAGAAATTTGATCTGTATGCAACAGGGCAGATCATAAAACGGTTTGAACTTACTGTGCTAGATATTTGCAACAATATGTGTTTACATTACAGATTTGTAACAATCATATACTTTAAATTACATTTCAAAAAATGTAATGCCAGTTTGGACATCACAACAATTCTGAAAAACTATAAGTGATGTGTTAGAATTACTGCATCAAAGAGATACATCGAAGTATTGAGAGAAAATTCACAACTCTCCTAATTATTAAGATATACAACGAATTGAAAGGTTAAATAAATGAATATTATTTAGAGTTTTTTTTCTCAATTGAAAAGCTTATTCCTTATAAGTGAATTCAATTATAAATTAATGAATCCTTATAAATGAATTAGGATATGTAGTGCAAAGAAAAATTTCTAAGAACCTTCTTTGTCAAAGATGTTAATTAATATCATTAACTGCAAGTTATGAATCCTGAGAATTTTAGTGAAAACAATATTCAAGAAAAAAATGTATCTAGAATATAAGTAGGTCAATGAAGGTTACAAGTCTTCTAATAGTTTTCCAAAGTATTTTATGAACATTCAGTTTGGATAATTTATTTATAAATAAGAAAATTATTAAGAATATGTATTGTGTAAAAGGAATATGTTTTAAGATATATGTAAAATGATGTTTATAATTCAGAGAAAATTCGGTTCTAATTTATTCAATGTAATATTCCTAATCTTCAGAATCGACTTGTCTTCAGAGATAACAAAAGTAAAGTATTTTTGAATCAATGAGTAAATAGCTCGAATTATTATTTTATAATCAGACACTTATCTGAATTTTCTATGATACATTAAATTGCATAAGCAATACATTTGGTTGTTAAAATACCATTAATCGGAAAATGAAGACTCTTAGAGAAATAATAAAAAGGAAAAATGAAATTTTGCTTGTAAACAGATACTGAGAACATTATGTTGTCTGAGAAAACTGAAAGTTAGTTCTTCGGAAGCAATTTTTCTCTCTTAATTTGTTAGAAATCCTAACTCAATTTTTTCTGTTCTGCAATTACTAAAAAATAAATCGATGCAAAAAAAGAATAATAAAAATATAATGAAAGTATATTTTTATAATTACAGTTTTTGTGCTTTAAACCATTTCCAACAAGCAAAAGCAAATTTACATGATTCTATGCAATAGATATTCGCTTCAAAATATAGTTTATCAAAACATTGAAAGGCGTCTAAATAAAGTAATATGGATATACAAATGTATTTGTGTATATACACTGAATATTTATATATACACTGAAGTGACAAAAGTCATGGGATAGCAATATGAAAATATACAGATGGCAGTAGAATCGCAGCGAAAAAGTATAAATGCGCAGTTCGTTTTCCAGAGCTTTCATTTGTGTTCAAGTTATTCATGTGAACAGGTTTTTCGTGATTTATGGCGGCACGACGAGAATTAACAGACTTTGAACGTGGAATGTTAGTTGGAGCTAGACGCATGGGTCATTCCATTGCGGATATCGTTAGTGAATTCAACATTCCGAGATCCACAGTATCAAGATTGTGCCGAGAGTATGAAATTTCAGGCATCACATCCCATCATGGACAGCGCAGTAGGCGACCACCTGCACTTAACGACCGAGACCGCCGATGTCTCGGGTCAATGTAGAAGGGTCAATGTTAATAGACACGCAACACTTCGTTAAATAACTGCAGGAATCAATGTGGGACGTACGTGGGACGTGTCCGATAGGACTGTGCGGCGAAATTTGTCTTCCTTGGGCTATGACAGCAGAAGACCGACTCGAGTGCCTTTACTGACAGCACGACATCGCCTGCAGCGACTCTCCTGAGCTCGTGAGGATATCGACTGGTCCCTAGACCAGTGGAAACTGTGGCGTGGTCAGATGAGTCACGATTTCAGTTGTTACGAGCTGATGGTAGAGTTCGAGTGTGGCGCAGACCCCACGAAGCCCTGGACCCAAACTGTCAGCAAGGCACTGTTCAAGCTGGTGGTGGCTGCATAAGGGTGTGGGCTGTTTTAACATGGCATGGACTCGGTCCTCTGGTGCAACTGAACCGATCATTGACTTCAAATGGTTATGTTCAGCTGCTTGCAGATCACTTGCAGCCATTCATGGACTTCACGTACCCACACAACGATGGGATTTTTACGGATGACAATGCGCCATGTCACCGGGCCAAAACTGTTCGCGATTGGTTTGAAGAACATTCCGGACAATTCCAGCGCATGATCTGGCCACCTAGATCGCCTGATATGAATCCCATCGAGCATTTATGGGACATCATCGAAAAGTCCGTTCGTGCCCAATCTCCTGCACCATCCACACTTTCACAATTATGGACGTCTATAAATCCTAACTTTATTTTTAGAATTTTTAGGAGTACGAATTTCACATAGAATAAATTTATCGATATTCAGAATGGTACTGTTAGATGGCTTTGAATTTTTTAGTAAAAATGATTGTTGATACTGATACAACAATCATAACAAAACAAAACATACAACAATCATAATAAAATGATACTGTTAATTGATTAAATTGAGATCAAAACTCCCTTTCATTGTGGTCTGATGCCTCGGAATAAATCGATGAAAAATGATTAAGTTTCTTCCACAATTTAAGTCTCAAGTTAACCAATAAGAGTCAATCATTGATGAAATACACGACTTGTGATTAGGAGATGACACTTGCAAAAAGCTTTCAACTCATTTATGGAAATTCTTTATAGCAAAAATATCACTTTAATTTTGAACTTATGTAAAAAATGAATGTTTGAATGCATTTTTTGGGATTTCAAGGTGTGTGATTTGTCTTAGGTTTTTGCTTTATATCTCTAAAGAAATCAATCAGTTACCTAATAGCAATCTTTTAACATATCGGGGGTTCCTTTAATTTTCCAACTTTTGTCAATAGCGTTGATACTGGTCAACCAAAAGGCTGTCAATCTACAGCGTTCTGTAAAAAATTCGAAGTAAGAACTGAGAAATTTGAACATTTAAACATGTGAACTAGAAGCTAGGGTAGCAATTAGTTCTTCATTGACTTTTGAAAATGGTCATATCATCCACCTACCACCATCTAAAAAAAGGGTAGATCTAAAATTATAAAACTATTTCATTCTTCATTTTGGTAAGCTTGTGAATAGCTTATAATTTTGTTTTTGAAAAGTTGTTTAATTTATAGGCCTACAAACATTCCTTCCTTAAGTTTTGTATTACTTAATAAAGGAATTAGACAGGCAAAAATGCTTTCTTTCTCTATATTTGCATACAAATTTTTTATTAGTTTTTTTTATGTATTACAAAAGGACTAAAATATTGTAAAAATCAAAATGATGCATACATTTTTCATATTCGCAATAAATCATAAATTATTCCATTAAAATTTGTCGCAATCAGTATACTTGTAGAGGTAATAACGATTTTTTATAGAAGTAATTACGGTTTCATACAAGTGTTTAAGGATTTATATGGATATAATTATAGATTTTCATGATAGTTATTAGGGATTTCTATATAAGTAAATATGGATATATATGGAAATAATTACGGATTTTCATGCAAGTTACTATGGATCTATATATAAATAATTATAGGTATATATCGAAAAAATATGGATTTCTATAGATGTAATTATGAATTGTACAAAGGTAAATCTCTGATTTGGCAGTTTTCTTTTCAACCTTTTCTTATCCATACATTGCCTTTGTTCAAATTGTGAACGTTTTGTTTACATCAACAGTAAAATAGTATAACTGATTAAACGAATCACTAAACTGATCAAATCAAGTGAGAATTTTTACCAGAAAATGTAAAGTGTTTACATTTTAAATTATAAATATTTTTAAATTTTAAGAAAAGATTATGGAATTTCATTGATATTTCAGAATAGTATTTAACTTACGAACTGTTTTATCTTTTTGTTTCACCTTTATTGGTTGTATCATAATATTTGTTATATCTTGAAGTAGACCTGTAATCATTTTTGAAATGGGTGAAGGAAGCTTAAGAATCTCCATTTTGTCGTTTATTCTAATGACATACTGATGATATTGTAAATAATTTGCTTTAATTAGAATCACATAAAATAAAAGTGAAAAGAAAAAAAAGGATTTTTTCAAAGAAAATTTCTATTTCATATATTTTTATTCATAAAGGACAAATTTAATTTTATGAGACTATTTCGTAGTTATTTTTTGGAGAGGGGGGGGGGATATTTATCCCATTCCCTTAAAATTTCCTAAGAATATTTTTTCAAATAATCTCTAATTACTGTATAAGCTCTTTTGTTGCAATTCCAGCCTTCGATATCCACTTTCTAAGCATAGCAAGTGATCAGCGAGAAATCTTTTATATCTTATCAAAAATCACAGTTGTGCATTTATCGCTTTAAAATTATTTGTTTCCGGCAAAGTTTAAAAATAATAATCTTCCTTATAATAGTTTAGAATGCAAATTTATAAATTCCTGTTTTGGATCAATAAAAAAGAAAAAAAAAAAAGATGAGATGAACACTCTTTTCTGAATTTATTTCCTTTAATTATAAGAAAAATCATCATTATGTTCGTAAGTTAAACAAAAGCAATTTAAAATATTGTGAATTCAAAATTTTTTATGTTAGGGATAAAAATAATTGAATTAAGCGCATGATGAAAAATTCTAACTCTTCATAAAATGAATTTAAAATGAAACGAGCTACTTTAAACTTAATACAATGAATGTTTTTGCTAGTAGAATTAAAAACAATAAGCTACAAATTTGTCCTTAAAAATTAAAATTATTTTACTTCACACAAATTTACCATCATGCATAAATTAAGGGATTTTGAAAATCAACTTTGTATTCTACTTTCAAATTAAAAAAAATGCAAATACTTTAGTGCATCGAAAAACATAAGTTATGCATAACATTTACATCTGCATTCTATTTTCAGAAACTAAGTTAAATTTAAACACACTGGAGAGTTCCAACTTAAAAAGAGTGAGAAAAAAAATCCCCAGGAATTATTATCTCAATCCCTCTCATATTTTAATATATTCTTAAGCAAGTTAAAAAAATACATAAAAAGGATTTGCTTTACGCTTTTTATTAAATGATCCATGATTAGAATGACTGTTTCTCAATGGGTTAAAAATATTGTTGAGTCGACCCATACATGTTTTAAAACAAACATTTGTTTTACCTCACGCAATGAAATGTATGAATTTCACAAGACGTATAAAATAAATTTTTTTAATGATTTATCATTTTCATAAACGATTTTTAATACCTTAAATATATCAAATATATTTATTTAATATATTTAATGTAATATATTATTTTATATAGATTATTATTTTATTTTAATTTATATTATTACTTTATTTTATATATATACATTAAATATATTTATATGAATATATGAAAAAGTCTGAATTTCTGAACTAAATTTAATTTAGATAAAGCCTATTTTATTACATTAAACATACAGCATTGCTCATAGTTATTTTTTTCCTTTATAAGTATTTAGATAATCATTACAATTATTATGGTATTAATTTTTTTTTAAATGCAAGTAACATTTAAGTAAAAATATGCCCTAAAATTACAAATTATTTCTCAAAAATAATAAAAATAATAATAATAATTAAACTAGCTTTAAAATTATAATGGTATGTATTTTTAATAACAAATATTTATATTTCTAATGCAGGAAATATGAAAATTTCAGCAATACTATTAGTGGAATTTTTAAATACATCCATTTGTGTTCTTTTGTCCCTACTGATTTCCTTTATTAGAGTATGGAACTTTTTAATACTGAATCTTTTTGAATTATAAATCTTCATACTTGGATGAAGAACTGATTCCTTAAATATATTATAAATTCAAGGAAGAAGGTACCTGTAGCGTCTTAACAGTAAAAATTTTCATTTGTGAAAACATATAATAAGATCTCAGTATGGTTCTGTTTAAAAAATGAAATGATGAAAAGGTATCATGTATATATATTTCGTAACAAAAATAAAATTATGAAACGAATAGATTATTAACATCGTTTGATTTTTTAAATCGGATTTATTAGAGGCATATAGAAAAGTGAACCTGTTCATTATTTTTCCTAAATGCATTATATTTTGTAAACACTGAACAGAGCCATTTAACAAATAATATTATTTAATAAGGACGATTGAAAGCCTTTTTAATTCACCTCAATTTAAGGGTTTTTTTTAATTCCAGTAAGTCTATTTAAGTCAACCAAGCATTGTGGCTTCATCAACACCTTATTTATAAATCCTTAAAAATAATTTCCAGAAACTGTCCAAATAAAGATCATGAATCTATGCCATAAACCAGGGATGGGGAAATTACGGCCCGCGGGCCAACTCCGGCCCGCTGGAAGGTTCTATCCGGCCCTCGGATAGACTTTTAATTTGCCGGTGAGGCAAATCAGAGGTCATAGCAAACGCAGGCAGTTTTCAATCGGTAAAGTGTTAAAAGCGGAAGTTATTTGTTAGTTATAGCTGTAGATTGCCGCCAACAAGCGTTATCCTTTTCTTTTGGAGCAGACATATGGGAATTCAATATATTCAAGCAGAATTGGATATTTTTATAATGCCATTCAACGTAAATTGTGAAGCAGTGAGGTTAGATTTGCAGCTTGAATTAATTGAGTTGCAATCTAACAATCATCTCAAGCAATTGTTTCTAAATATGCCAAAGTTAGAGTTTTACAAATCATTATCGAAAGTAAGTTTCCCAAATTTAATTTCTCATGCCCAGAAAATCAGTGCTATGTTTGCTTCATCTTATATATGTGAACAAGTGTTTTCAACTATGAACCTTAGAAAGAATTATTTCAGAAGTAGACTGACAGATGAGCATTTAGCCTCGTTCCTTAGAATCAGTACATCTCACTTCGAACCTCAACATAAGGAACTTTTAAAAATGAAATCGCAATTTCATTCATCTCATTAATATATTAAATTGTAATACTTGTATATTGTTTTTAAAATTTTAGAAAAATTCATCTTGGCCCGCCAAACTTTATTTTTTCAATTTTTGGCCCGCGATCGAAAAAGTTTGCCCATCCCTGCCATAAACAGTCTAAAGACTTCTAATGACTTAATACACAAAAATTTTAAAGCCACAATTTTAGTGCTACATTCTGCAAACCAAGAAATACCTCTAAATAGATTATATATTATCTCATGAGCCCTAACACACTGGTCTAAAATGAAAGTTGTCCTTAAATATGGTTGTTTTGTATTAAAAATATTTAATTTTAATACGAGCTTGACTATTCAAATTCATAATAGCTTTCTCTCATAAATTCTTCACCTTTAAACGAAAAATAAAAAAGTAATTAAAGGTTAATGTATAGTTTTATGAATTAATACAGTTACATATTGCAAAATTTGCAAACAATACATCTCAAATAAAAACATTTTCTCTCACTATACGTTGACTCTGTAATGAAATTAAAATCATAGGCAGTCACCTTGTTTTAGTTATACAATTTTAATAATAGATTAACACATAAAATCAGACACTAGCAGTAAATTATGACTTATTATTATTATTAGGGCAGCAAAAATAAAACGAAAACTTCAAATGAAACATAAAAAGTTATTATGTGTTAAATCATATAGATATATTTGAATTTTATAACGTTGCTCACCAAATTTGCTATGATTTAAAAATAGAAACAGTTTAACAATTTTTTCAGAATATTTTTAACCATTCGGCAAAATATGTTACAAAGTGCAAACAGAAGCATACATAGATTATGAATTATTCCTAATGCATTTACATTTCTATATAAATATAATATTTTTATTTCAGCTCTTTAATTGACGTGTCTCTACATCGCTTCAAAATTATAAGCTAATAGCTCAAAGATTCTATCGGTCGATTCAAAAATTCACATGAATCAAGAAGACATCAGTTATTTCATAGATTCTTAATTGTATCAGTAAACAACATGCTTCTGAAATGTAAGTTATTATCTAATTGGATTATAAAGAAAAAAGAATATCGAATTAATAGTTATAACAAATTTTATACGATTCAAGCTAAAATTTTTGAAATATATATTTTTTATATTTTATCGAAGTTAAATATATGAAAGAAATTTTATATCAGCTGACTAATCTGAACTAAGCAAAAGAGAAAAAAAAACACCTCTTTAAAAAGTTGATTTTTTTTTCAAATTCATTTCTTTAAAAAAACCTTTCACGCATAAGAGTCAAATTCTTTGAAGAACAGTTTTCATACATCCATCCCTTTACTGTTGAATAAAATCGAATTGCAATGTTCCAAACAAAAATTGACTTTTCTTGTGGCTTTAGGCAATAGAAAATTTAAGAAAAAAATTCTTCTTGAAAAACAAGAAGCAAAAATAGACTTTTTGCTTTGCCATACTTTTTTAGATCTCAATATTTTTTTGCTTCCATTCTTTTAAATTCACATATCTTTTTTATTTACTTTTCTCTTTTACACTTTTTTTTGTATTCTTAACTTTCAATCAAAAGAAGAGCTCCAGAATGCTTTTCCAAACAACTATTTTTTTAATATTTAGCTTTATGCTTAAATGTTTCAAGATTATAGCACAATAACTTTACCAGTGGATAAATATTATGCAAAAAGATAGATAAAGTATCTTTAATAGTAATCAAGGAAATTAAAATATTATTTTTAAATACTTATCTTCCTGCATCACAATCAATATTTTTGTCAACATTTTAATGTCATTATTTTCTTGAGGATGAAAAATAAGTTATGTAAGGAGTTTTTTTTCATTATAAGAATAAAAAATGAATAGAAATCTAGGTGTCATTGTTAACATCTCGTTGAAGCTTTTATTTTAAGCGAGTAAGTTTAAACGAATACAATATTTTGGATGTTTTTTGTTCAAAAATAGAATTTATATTAAATAAATCAGTTGAAATAAGATTTTTTAACTCTGCGATGATGTTTAGAATACACTAAATATTAAATTGTGCTTTGCTCATGTAATAGAATTTTTTTTTCTCTTGACGTAGTTCAGGTAAAATCATTATATTAAAGCCAAACTACTTATAGCTGGTTCAGTTTTCTGCTGTTCGTTGTTAAAATTATTGTTTAGATAGAAAATCGTGGACAAACTTATTCGAGGACTAATAGAATGAAGCGCATATCAGAGATTTAATAATTAATATATAAACTTGTTTGAAATTTGGAAAAAATCCGTCAAGAGGTAAACAGTTTATCTGCCTCTACTTTTTCAAGCATGCAAAAGTGATAATACAAAAAAAAAAAACTTAAATATACGAAATTTGGAGTATGATTTCATGTTCAAAAGAGAAATTTATTTACAGGTTTTGGATTAAATCTGCTAAAAGAATTACATCGGAAATAAACATTTGATTTTATTTTTTCCTTGTATGTTAATCGAAAAATTGCATCATAATATTTTATTTTTTAACAAATGTTTGCCAGTGACATGTATGTACATTTGAATATGCATTTAATAAAGCTACTCTGACAGTTGAAATAGTTTTGTCTAAATTTGTTGTTAACGAAGATCGTAGATTTAAATTCGACTTACATTATTATCATAAGATGGATTGGTCAATAATATTATAAAAAAAGCTTATTAAATAATGAATTTCATAAAATGTGTAGAATAGAATAGTAAAACTTTTGTGAAAGAATATTCAAAATACACAATAAACCATCCTTTTATTTATAAAGATTTATATCTTAAAACTATTCATAACTCATAATCCATTTATAAAACACACTTTCTCTGATCAATAGCTTAGAATCACGTTTATATATACAAGGCCCCTTTGTGCAGTTTGTCTATATAAAGATAGACAAGTGTTAACATCTCTGAAATTGAATAAGTGTGCAGTTAAAATTAAAAAACATGAAAACGTGATTCATGGTAGGTAGAAATGTTAAGAGCAGCAACTCTCTTTCTAATTA
>JAPMOQ010030349.1:1515502-1554430 GCA_026543055.1 Argiope trifasciata | reverse complement strand
TTTTTTAATTTAATGCAGATTATGCAAAATATAATTTTCAGTATTGATTATATATCTCTTTGTCATTAAATTCATTTGAATAGAAACTAAAATGGCTGCATCCATTTTGTAATTTATTTAGCATTTGTTAATCATTCAGCTATAACATTCATTTTAAAACTTTAGCTTCTTTCTGTGTTGGGGAATGTGCAAAAAGATTCTCTCTTTTTCATATTGTTTCAAGTAAATCACCAGATTTTTACTATGAAGTCTTTTTATTTTTAAATTGTATTTAAATTTTTTTCGACCTTCTACTTTTTAAGTATGAAAACATGTAAAATATATTGCAGAAAGCTTAAAATTTTTATACATGATAGCATTGAATAATCTCTGCAATATATTGCTGCTGACATTGGAATAAGAAAGAACTGAACCAAAACAGTTTTTTCTGCTAAAGAGATGTCACTATATTGGTCTGCAAAAATGTATTCTTTTTCTGATTGATAACAGATAATTTTAGTGAAAGACTCTCGATTTTTTAAATGCAATTTCTTTGTAAATGGAAAATCTTAACTGAAAATCATTTCTAAGATATTCAAAATGAAAGGAATTAGTAATTTAATAAATTTAGGTCAAACTAAAAATAAATAATGGGTTAATAAATTTAGATACAACCTAATTTCCAAGTCAACTTCGATAAACTGCCAATCATATTTATAAATAAGTCATAAGAAGTGAAAAAAAAAACACTAAGCCCATCCATATTCGATAATATTGCGATAAACCATTCACACTTTGAATCACATTTTAGCTTTCTAACTTGGCGTTTTTCTTGGCCCTGTTTCAGCTGCGGTCGCCATAGAAATTAAAATACACCTAATTTAAATAGCGAGATAATTTTGAAACATAATTCTTCCAATATATATTTATATATTTCTCTTTGTTTTAAAAATAAATTAGGAATATTTGGTGAAAGTTGTTCAAATTAAACGAAAGGAATAATGATTTTTTTATAGGATTAAATGTTGGATATAACATCCTAACTACAAAAAGTAAGCTGAAAACGTAAGAAAATTATAACCTTGGAATGGTTGTGATTCATAACTCACGGCAAGTTTTTTTTAAAGTAAGATGCTCGTTACATTTCTGTTCGAAGTTTGGAAATAAATATATAATTATGTTTAAATAGGAAATTTCAATATGATACTTAAGGATTCCTACACTTATTCCACTGCTTCAATTTTCTTAAATCAAAGATACAGAATGATTTAATAATTATACCTTCATTTGGATTTAAATTTTTTTTATAAACAACAATGTACCATTCTTTAAAATATACAGTGATAGTTTCTTCTGACTTTGATGAATATCTTTCTCATTTTATGCACCACAATATGTATCATATCATACAATTCCACAAAACACTAATTACTAGCGTTTATCCTTTTAAGAATCGGAAAATATAAAACTTTATAGGCAGTATCGATTTGTAGTTCATATAAAACACTTCTCCCACCAGTTTTGGAGTTCAGAATGAGTTAGCACCACTCCGAATGTCAAAGCACCTTTTCTTCCCTCTCGAATGGCTGTCACGTGTGGGAACACGATTGCCCAGTTCCGTGAGTGGTGATTTTGAGAGGTTCACCGTCCACAATCACGGAGTGAATGCACCCTACGAAGCCTTTGTAGTAGGCTGAAGGTAGTCCATTTGGCAAGTTTGAGCAACCACCTGCAATGAAAGAGAAGGAGATGAAGATTGAAAAATCCATTTGCTGATTCGATATTGATCATTTGTGAGCCGAACAAAAACAGAAAGAAAGGCGTATTACACGCTGCATTAAAGTAACATTTGATATAAAATGGATGAATGCTAGTAAAATATATAACTTGTGATATAGATATATTCCTCTATTTCCGCTTATCTGCTGAAACATATATTTAAATACATAAATTGCTGACATAATCAAGGGTAAATTGCCTCTTATGACTTAAAATCATTGTTAATATTTATGATTGTGATTTATAACTTATTTAATAGATAATATATTATTTATTCTCTCTTAACTAAAGTAAAACAAGTATTAGAAAAAAAAATTAAGATACAATTCCGATTTCGGTCAACAAAGAAAAATATAATTTTAATTCATTTTTATTAAATAATGACAAATCAAAATAAATAATCAAAAATTTAGTATAAAATTAATAATTTCAGCAAGATTTTAACTCGCAATCTTCACCTTCACGTGAACAATTCTGAAATCCATGTATTTTATCGATAGAGCTACTGCCTGTTGACCGCAACTTTTAATAAAAACCGCCAAAACTTGATTTAAAGTATTAAAAATTAATTTAATGTAATTAATGAGTTAATATTTGAAAAACCTGTATAAAATCGAATATCAACCACTACAAGTTTAAAAAAGTGTATTTGAACTTGAGAGGAAGAATAAAATGCATTTCATTAACGATTGAAAATTTGAAAACACAAATACATAGATATATATACATTTTGTTTATAAAGGTGACGTAAAAATTAGAGATGTCACACAAAGAGTTTCAGTTAAATTTTTTCAAATTTCATGTTTTTGATAAACTAAATTAAAACGAATATTAAGGATGTCAGTTTAATCTAAAATATCACTAACATTTGAAATAAAAAAATAGTACCAACTTATGCAAATTTATAAAAATACCAAGAAACTAAACACGATTTCTTTTAAAATCTGAAATTGGCAAACATAAAATTAAATTAAAATAGGAATTTGCTAAAACAATTCAGATAAAGTAGATAAAAAAAAAACTTAGGTAATTATTGTAGAGGAGCTATTAATTTCGATCTCGATTTTTTTTTTATCAAAAAAAAAAAAAATATGTGACTCGTGTGAAAAGTTGATCTGAAAAGCTTTGAAATAATTAGCAAGAATTATTGGTTGTCACAATATCTTGAATTTCAGAAAAGGAATAAGCAATCTGATATAACATATGTGCATGCCAATTTCCGGTTAAAAACTTATACCACATAATGCATATACATATTACAGTTACACTTTCACTGCCAAATTAGGAGAATGTATAGAAACCTGTATAATTTTTCACAGAATTTTATTTTTAAAAATGTAGAATAAAAAATAATATAGTATATAGTAAATGTATTTTGTTTACTATATATGACGTGTATAAAATGCAAAGTTTTAAGAAAAAATTATTTAATTAAAAGCAAGACACTTTATAATTTTTTTTGAAAAGCAACGGCTTATTTATATCCTAAACATATATGTTTGGTATTATACTTTTGAAAACATAGCTTGCAGTGGTATTGAAATTTCAAAATTTTGTTGCATTGTGAATCATAATTAAACTAATTACAACTGATAAATTACGCTATCCTTTGAATTATAATTTATAAATAGAATAGATATTTAAAATTATAGTATGCTGCTGTTAGTATTTGATAGGTTTTTCAAACCGATTTTTTAAAAGTAAATTTCTTACATTTGAAAACCGGTTTTTAAACTAAGAAAACAAATTTTTTAAAATACATTTGTTGCATACGAAAACTGGTTACCCGCTACACCTGGAATTTTCTCTTCTTCAAAAGAAAAAATAAGAAAAAAAATTGAACTTGGTTGGGACTAATTCATCTAACAGCTGAAGGTTTAGGTCGACAAGCAACCAATTTATTAAGAAATGAGAGTATATTTGAATTTCAGTTAAATAAACTAAAAAACTAAAATTTTGTAATAAGTTTGAAGTTATTATATGATTTAGAAGAACGAATTCAAGAAAGAAGACTGATAAATGTAATAACTCTTTTGTCGTAATTCCAAAATTCCCATAATATATCTAGTACAGTAGAGAAATCCAAGATATTTCCTTTTAAGTTATCAGGAAATATATTGCCTTACATATTTCCTAATTCTTATGTGGAATAATGATTTTGATGAAGAGTAAATCGAAGAAACTAATAATTAAAGTAATGCTCTTTTAAATGAAACCATAATGAAATCAATTTATAAGTTTCTTGAAGAATCTAAATCTTCTTTATTTGAGGCAGCATATAAAGGAACAAAAAACTTAGATTTGTTATTTTATGCCATGAAAACTATAAAACCAAGCTCAGTAGTATTTTCAATTTCAAAGAATTTTGTATCCAAGATAAGAACAGGATATAACCATCTTTTAGTGGATATTTTACGTTTTTTTAAAATCCAATTTTCTTAGGCAAAAAAATTAATGAAAATAATATAAATATTATTTGAAATTTTTATTTGAGTTTTCGTTATTTTGGAGAAGTAATATGCATATGTAATCCTTATTTTTTTTTTCAAATAAATTGATTTTAATATTGATCAAATTTTTTTATTTCATTATTTTATTTAAATAAAATAAAATATTTTTCTATTTTCTAATTTTGAAGAAAAAATTGAAAACCGTATAAAACCGGACTTTTGGAAATATTGAATTCGGTAACCGGTTTTTGTATAAAGCTTAGTTGCTCGGTTTTGCAGCATTTTAGTTGAATGTTTTTTTTTTCCTTTTACAATCGTTTTACAAAATGATTTAATCATCTCTTCATCGAAAAGATCCATACTAAAATTTGATTTTAATTGCATCCAATAATAATTGATTCCTACTTTAAGCTCTTTCAATTGATCTTTTACATTATTTTGATTTAAAATATTAATGCTTAAAAAGCAAAGTTACTAATTCTATCCAAATGGATTGGAATCTTAAGCAATAACATAATGACTTATTGGTTAATATGGAAATTCGTTACGTTTTTTCGTCCAGAAAGCACTAGGGTTGATCCAAAAAGATGCTTTCTAGACCAGGAAAAATGCTTTATTAACAATGGACCCGGGATATAAATGGTAATAAAGAGATATATGTGGCTTCACTTCTGTACCTAATCACAAAACTTGTTATAGCAATGGAAATCGTCACTGTTAGTACGAACCCAAATCTGGACTGTATGAGGGGATGATTCCAGACCTTCCACCTAAATGTTTGCTGCAATTTATTTGCCCGTTTCAATAGAACGACACCATTTTGTTATCATTTGTCTATTTATTGCTTCACCCCTAATAATTCCTATGCTTATTCTAATAATGTGTTTTAATAATTGAAGTGTTTGGTACAAAAATAATGTAGCTTCTGTAGTATCATGTTGTTATAATAAAAAAAAACTTTTTCGTCTGTTGCGAGAAAGATGTAGCTCCAATCGTTAGTTCTTGCCGTCTCATTAATTTGTTGTAATATAAAAGTAGCTCCTGGTGCAACCGGCGGTTTTATCCAAACTTGAAACATTGGAACTACCTCCTTTTTACAGCAAACCCTTCAGTTATAGAATAATTAAATTTACGTACATCAGGACACTAAAGATTTTTATTGCTTTTAAAAAAATAAAAGGTATTCTTTTTCAAAAATATATAAAAATCTTTAATAGATAAAATCTTGGATGTAGTTAAATTGTATTGAATATATACAATTATGCTGTATTCTTATATCTTTAATATGCTGTATTCTTATATGCACAATATACCGAATATATGCACAATATACCGTATCTCGAAGTTAATACATTTCAAAAATGTTAAAAACATTAACCCTAATTATAAGAATAATTTTGATTAAATACAGACACAAGATTTCAGTTTCAAAACGTTTAATACTCATAGAAGGTAGTTAATTTAATTCAAATGCAGTTTCACGAGTAAACAGATGCTTTAAATGAAAGTTTTGAATACGAATATTTCATTTAGAATATATTGTTGTTTTCCTTACCTATCCATAATACTCCGTCGGTATTAATGTGTTTTGTTTCAGGTGTCGAAGTAACGACAGAAGGTGTATCGTCATCCACTTGCAACATCCCATGGCGATTGTTTCTGAAATATACAATTAAAAAAAATAACATTCAATATGCTGTATTCTTATTAAGATTTTAAAAATAATCCCAGAGCATCTGTGTTAATTTTTTAAAAAACAATTCACTGAGTTTTTCTTTTCAAATGATATTACTATGATTATATTTTCATTTTAGGCATAAATTCCGAATTTACATTTATAGAATGTATTAGATAAATTTAGCGAAGAATTTTTCTGCCATTAAAGGTTCAGAATGGAAATTCAGTCCAATTTTTTTCTTTCAAAATCCTAAATTATATAAAATGTGTGCATTTATTATTTGAAAAAAAGTTAACTTTGTAGCAAGAAATATTATAATCTGAAAATTTTCTTTACTGCTCTAGTTAGTATACAAATAATTAGGAATTAAAAACAATGTTGAAAAAATGTGATATATCAATTTATTTTTTGTTTCACTTAAAGCATGTAAAACCACTATGTTCTTAATTTGTTTTCATTCTTTTAATGATACCATTTATAATTACATGGATTTCCCCATTAAAACAAACTACGTATTAAATAGGCCCATAGAATGTTTAATCCATATGTATTATTACAAATATAAATTGTTTTTCTACTTAATGCTTTTGTTATATTCTTAACGTATGTAACCATCTTAAGGGTTTCATTGTGTTTTTATATCTGACAGTTCATTTTGTTTCTTTCAATCATATGTAAAATTTTAATAATGATTCTTTGTAAAATCTAAACTTCATGACATAAAAAACAAATTTCAAAACAACAATGGACATTAGGATGGAATGAAATTGACCTTAATGTTTTTTTTAAATTTTTAATTTGGTAATAGAGAGGGAAACTTTAGTGTTACGGTCAAAAGTAATGCTACAAAATTCGGTTACACTCTAACATTATCTTTAGGAGCTTCAAAAAGTTTGAAATTAGTAAAAAAATTGAAAAATTGGAATTTTTTATAAAGGACCTTTAAACATTTTTCTAATATTTTACTTTGGTAATAATATGAAAAAGTTGACTTTTAGGTTCTAAAACAGTGTTTAAATTTTTTTTACTATATAACATTATCTTGTAATGTAAAAATCTTGACATTTTTCTGGTTGCAATTTAGTAATATTTCAACGTGCCGAAAAAAGCTGAAAGTTTGTAAAAAAAATTTGAAAAATAATAAACCTTGAAAAAATAATTTTATGAATTTTTCGTTTATACAAAAATGATTTTAAATACGTATAAAAGCATCATAATTGGGAAAAAGTTATTCATTACAAATATAAAAATATTTTTATGCGCAATTTTGAATTTCTTACTTCTGTATCTTTAATGAATACAAATGTTAAAGCTGCAAATTTCTTGTTTCTACTTCATTGCCACATCAAACAGTTTTTTAAATTAAATTTTGGAAAATTGATATATGAGTCAATTTTTACTCTTATGTATCCTTTTCTTGCGATTGAACAGCAATTTTGAGCCGATTCGGCCACCAATCTCACAGCACTTTTTATTGCTTGCTCTCTGCAAGGAAGTTAAGGAAAGTCGATAACAGAGTCCCCTATACTATTTGGATCAGCTTCAGATATAAAGTTTTGTATAAAGTTTTAACTTAATATTAAACCTCTCAGGCACTTGATATTTTTTATCTCTTCTTATCTATTTGATTGATCTGGTTTGCTTACCTCTTTATGTTAAGAACACTGTTGCTCTTCAGCGTTGTCATTGCCGCCTGTCGATTCTGATGCACTAGTATTTTTGTCCGTTTTTCCTCAAAGTACTTGTAGTTGCAATATCAATACTACTTTCAACCATTTTCCTATTAGAGTATTGACGTTTAGAAACTTTTATTCCCCAACTGAGACTTTTTTAATATTAAATAAATGTCTAGCTTCTTCTCTAAATCCTGTGAGGTTGAAATTAAACTTATATACATTTTTTTTGTTTTAGACTTGAATAAATTTCTGCATTTAGGGTGATAAGCTTGTATCATTGATGAAATTATTTTGCTAGAAGCAACGGGAATAGAAGATCTTGACCATATTTGTTCTATTATGGGAACTAAAGTGTCATATATTTCGCTAACGAAAGATTCCTGAAAACAATTTTGAGGTTAGGTCTGCAACAGTAGCTCTAGATTCGTAGGTAGTGAGTTCAAATTCAAGCACATCGCTAATTTTCCAAAAAACAGAACACTTCGATATTTGTTTTGTCTTTACTAATTTAGTCTGAGTCATTTTTATTCACAGCAATGCGCAAACTAATAAATCAGTTACATTAATCAGTTGCATAACAGACAGAGGGGAGACGCCAACTCAACTGAACTCTGCAAAGCCACTGATTTAAAACCAATTCTGTCTCTGCCACCAGACGTAGACAAATCTTTACCTAATAACAACTACTCCGGTGGCAACTCAGTGTTATGCCAGTGCAACAGGAAAACTGTCTTTATAATTTTATTTATGGCAATATCGAATGGAAGATTTTTTTCCGCAATCAAGACACTGACATATCCTTAACAAGTTGCAAAAACTATATTTTTATGAAATATGAGTGAAAAATGTCTACTTTTCGAAACTTTAAAGTCCTTGTAGCACCTCAAGACATATTCTAATATTTTTCATATTCATAATTTATTTTATCTACACGAAAAGGCAACTTTTCTCAACTATTTCAAATTAAAATTCAAAAATTGTTTTTTTTTGTTCCACTTTAATGTATATTTTTATTCCTAGAATAAATTGTTTAAATTGCCGGCGTCCATGCATAGGGATAGCGTGTCTTCTCCATGATCTGTCCACCCCGGTTTAGAGCACTGATTCGGGCATGTGTGTGTTATATCTGTGAGTAGTGGGAATGTGTCCCCCTTTAAAAAGGGGTTGTTCAAGCGAATGTGAAGTATGAAATAGCTAAGTCGTTGACGCTTTTGAAAAAAGAAAGGACCCTAATTTAGGCTTAAATCGCTGACAGCATTTCTGTCAGCGGGCTTGTTAAGCGCCATAATTAGCAACAACATAATTTAAATTATCTAAATTTTGATGCAAAATAAAAAAATAAAGAAATTTAAGTTAATTTATTTTATGATTCATTATTATATATATGGTGGGAATTTTTTTTATATCTCAAATTTAGTAACATAGGGCTATTTATATCGAATCTAATTTAAATAAGCTGATTCGATGAAATTAAATATTAAAATAGCATTGTGTCAATTAAAAATGCACTTGCATAAAATTATTACACTTTAACTAAAATAGAAAAAAACAGAGCATCTATATGAAAGATGACGTTGATTTTAAGTTAATAAGAACTATTTTAAATCTATAAATATGTATTAAAAATATTATTAGAAAAATAGGCTATAGTTAAAATGAAGGAATATATATCATTTCCTTCACCCCTTTCCAACTGAATGGTTTAGTTTAAAAACATCTTGAAGTGAAAAGTTATGAAAATTATGAAAACAATCATGAATAGAAAGTTTACAAAACACGTTCCAAACTATAGAGATCATTTGATGCTTATATATTCACCTACTTGGCTTAAACTTTCAATTTTTTTAACTTTAATAATTTGTTGCTAGGTTCTCAATTTTTTTAGCTTTAATACATTTTTGTTAAGTTCACAAATGCTTGTCACAAGAAGAAGCTACTAGAAATTAATATAAACTCAATTATTTATGAAACAATTGAAACAAATATCAAGAAAAAATATTAACCGAAATATGTTTTCAAATTTCTAAAATACAGTTTCATAATTACAAATAATTTTTGAATGAGAAATGTAGCTTCATTACTATATCAAAAACTTAACAATAATAAATGTCTATAAATTCTGAGCTGATTAGTGTTCTGTAACTATTACAATTTGGCTTGGCTACATTTGATAAATTGTATATTTAATGCATTTTCTTAGAAGAAAACATTTAATTTTTCTTCAACAAGGAAATATTATCTTATTATTTTATTACTGATAGAAAAAATACTTTATAAATACTATGATTCTCCCCTATTCTGTTACTAAATAATGTTGTTTACAGTTTTATTGACTTCCCTTGTTACTATCATTATCTACTACTTTTTAGATGAAATACTAATTTCAAACAATTCCAAATCCTTAACTGCTTCGAAACAATGACGAGTAGAGCTAGAAAGCTAAGCAAAATAAAATGAACTCAAATATTAATTAATGCTTGGTTTAGCGAAATTGATTAAATTGTTAATTAATGTTGGGAACGTCTTACCTTTAGTTTATTACATTACGTATTATTCATTCCTTTTAATTACAAAGTGTAGCGAGTATCGAGTTTCGTCAGCGGCTGTCTTATTGCTAGCCAGAATGGATCATCCTTCGGCTAATCAACTCATACATAATACATGGATATTATCTTTTCTGAAATACTTAATGCTATTCCATTATCCGAACATTAATTTACGACTGATGTGAAAATTGCGAGCTCCCTCGAGCACTCAAGTGAATTCTTAGCGCGTAACTTGATTAATATTCAGAAACAAATGGAAATTATTTCCGAATAATTGACAACTGTGTGAACGGAATAGTTTTCAAATGGATAATATTTTCTGGATACGCAATTTTTGAAGGAATTGTGCTCTTCTAATGAGTCGGATTTAATTTTCTCCAAAGATGGTTTATCTCACTTAATACTCTAATGGAGAGCTCATTTGCGCTTTGTTTTGAGATGTATCAAACTTTCCTTTGGGGAACTGACTTTTGTTAAATCATAAAAGTTAAATTGTATTCACTCCATGTGTATAATTGGGAGAAAATAATTTATACCAAATGGAAAATTCAACTGTAAGAAAAGTTCTACTTATGGAACACAGATAATATTAATACTTTTCAACTTATTTTGTAAAAAATAATTAATTTACAAAAAATACAATATCTAAAACTGGAAATTTGAAAAGAAATATTAAATAATTTTAAAAATCCTTTTCAAGTAAATATATGGCCTTTCAGTTTGAAACGTTTCGTCATTGCGTTTTTAATATTTCTTGTTTTGAGAAATTCGATAGAAAAACATATTAACGTTTGATGTTTTTAAAATCCTGTACTTTAGAAAGCATCAGTTACTTTTTAAAATCCAATGTTAACAAAAAATGTTTTGGGAATAATTCCATATCACTTGCTTTTTTCTAATTATATGGAATTATAATATTTGTAAATAAGTTGATATGGGTTTAGTAATTTAGATAAAATTTCTTGCCAGTTAAAGATCCGTGAGAATTGGATGAACTTACCTTAAATGATATTTAAATAATGTCATTATTATGATGTATAAAACTAAAGTTTTCATAAGCAGTTTTTGTATGTCTTTCACACATACAAAATATTTCAATATTTTTTTTTTCTACACGTGGTCTTTGCTGCATTCCATTTTTTTTTCCATATTTATCAATATAAGTTATATGTAGTCAATTCTAACATGAATACCTTTGAAATTATTTTACGAATTTTGTTCATTTAATACTGCATTGAATTTAAGATTTTTTAAAAGAAACCTTTAAACATCTTATTAAGATATGATTTTTTGTAATATAGTCCAAATATTCTTGATGATTTCATTCAGATACAGAGATTTAATTATTATAAATACATAAAAAATATTTCGGTAATTTTTATAGAAAACAGATATCAAGTCACAAATATTTAACTCATTCTTCCCTATATAAGAAGTTAATAAATCATATTGGGAAGAACAGAATATTCCTTAAAATATCTTGTTTTTAAACTGCAAAGTTAATAAAAATTCAAATCAATTAATTGGTTGTAAAATTTCTCCTTCTAATCATAAGAAAACGATTGCGAAATGCTTTGATCTTCTTTTCAATGATTGAAATAGAATTTGAATAATTTTATTAAAAATTATCAAAAGAGTGAAAGAAATCTATATTAAAAAGAATGAAAAATATTTAGAAAAATAAGTTTGAAAAATATTTAGACATAGAAGAGAAAAATAATATATCAAGATGCTCATCTTTAACTTGCATTTTCTTAATTAAAACATGCACTGTATAATTGGATTTAATCGGAAGCATGGGAAATATGAATAAACTCTGAAGAAGCTCATTGTGCAATTTGCATCTCAACTTTTGTAATTTTGGATTTTTATTCTCACAAAGGAGTAAATATTGTCACAGATTTCTGACTCGAAATTTGATAAATTTCACCTTTCAAGCATCCCTGAGTCCAAATAATCCTATCTATCTTTCATTACAAAAGTATTGAAACATTTTAAATAAAATTTGGGGGAAATCCATTTTTAAGAAATGTATTTGATTTTCTTAGTACAAGTGAACCTATAGTCTACGAACAGGAATAGATAATATTTTATAGACAAGCTTAACAATTAATATGTGTATAATTATCATATTTTTAAAAGAAATCTGTCAAAAAGTTGACTGTATACATGTCTGCAGTTTCTCATGCATATAAACGAAATATGTCAGAAACTCAACCCAATTAAATCAATAAAACTGGGTTTGATATGTCTATAGAACTGGAATTTCGTGTCAAATGTTTGTTCCAATGCTGCGTCGAAAATACGCATTCGTCAAATAGATTCAGTAAAAATACTAGAATTGCAACAAAAATATATATTTCGTAATTATTTGAAATCTTATCCAAAATCCATAATTTTTTGTGCAGGGGGAAACGGACAAAATTTTTATTGAAAATTATACAAGAAATTTAGAGGAGATCGCCTCTTCTAGTTTTAATACACTATTCAACTTTTTATTTCGAAAATATTATACACAGAAAATTCTTCGGCACAGGGAAATATTGACTATTTAAATAATTGCGAATATTTCTTATTATAAAAATTAGTTATTTGTCATTCCTTACAAACCTTTGTAATTTTCATAATTTAATTTGAATTATTGAATATACTTTCATTTTATAAAAAATATATTTTTCATAAACAGTATATTTTAATTTAGGGTAACAAAAAAGGATTTAATTTTGAATTATAACACAATCATAAAATTTTACAATAATAATAGCACTATGATAAAACATCGCAAATTCCTTATTTATGAATGTAAGTAGTTCGATTTCAAAATTTTTTATATCTTCAAATCTTTATTTACTATTTATTGCAAAATTTAAATTTATTTCATGGTTTAATTTGATTTTAATGTCTCTCTTAAATAATTCGTAATTCAAGAGAAAAATATTTACATATTGATGAATTTTGTAAATATTAGTTAAAACTTCAAAAGTAAATCGATTACAGTCATGCATACATGATTTTTTCTCCAATAACTGAGTTTGAATTTCCAGTATTCTATTTGTAATGAAATAAAAAATCGGAGCTTATGTCGCAAGCATGGATTTATTGTTTAATAATCTTGCTGGATGTCACTGTTCAACAGTTTTGAACAAAGGACAGCATCTACCAAATAATTGAGCAAAATTATATCAATGTCAGAATCCTATTCGAATGATGATATAATAAAATATGTGGTATCAATTAATATTGTTTATTTGACAGTCTGTTACAATTTTAAATTTTGCAATGTGACTTTCTATTTATCAATTAACATACCTTAAAATTTTTCATCTTTTAAAAATAATGATGGAGATTGACATTTTGTTGGAAGATTAGATTCGTTTCATCGTGCATTTCTTCACCAGGTTCAAATACTGTGTCTAACATCATATAAATGAATTAACCGGTAGACAACATTACAACAGGTAATTAACAAACAATCACCAGAGAACTAGTTGAAAAATTTGCCCATTATGCAATTGAACTTAGAAAAACTTTCTTAAAACTCACCTATCCACTACTGCACGATGCCACTGACCATCATTCACAGAGTTAGTGTGTCGGATGGTCAAGGGTTCACGGCTTTCCGCAGAATTAAAACTGACTTCCAAATACGTCTCCGCTATAGCCAGCGCTAAGAAATCACCGACTGTCGGAAGATCCTCGTGAGACCACAAAAGAAGTCCATCACTTGATTCTGTTCGGAATGTCACTTCAATTCTATTGTGCCCATCTGTATGGAGGCTATAACACATGTTTCGGAACTTTTAATTAAACTATTACAAGAAAATACATGAAGAATCTTTTATGAAATTGATTAAATTCTAGTGAAATCATAAAGAAATTTCGATACATAAAAGCCTTTAATTCTTTAATATTTGGTAACAAACATTAATGTTGCTAAATGAAAGCATAAGTGTAAAAACTGTATTTTAATTAAATATAGGTTTTCTATTGTCACATCATCATGCATCTAATTCTGTTATTCTCACTTAAAAAATCTTTAAAGTAATGCCTAACTTTTGATTGAGTAATTCATTTTGATTTACCTCTTCTTTATGCATTTTACAATTTCTGTTAGATGGCACATGCATAAATGAGAAGTGTAATATTTTCGTACCAAGTACATCCAATAAATTTAATGCATTATTTATCTATTTATCCAGCTCATTAAAATGCTTGCAAATCACAGACGTATTAGAATTTGAAATCTTTGGGTAAATACCAGTTATTAGAGACGGCGACGTTAATATTGACGTATCGTCTGGACAAGCATAGATTCAGTTACGATACCTAGGCAGTATAACATTAAACAAAGAAAAAACATCAGGGGTTTACATTACATTTCATAGTCATATATGGTAAAGGGGGAGAATATTACCATCCATTAAGAATGTATAGAGATGCTATAACACTGATATCAACTAAATGGTGAAAAGCCCATGTTATTTTGCTGGAGCTACGTGCAGTCACTATTTTCTGAGGAACTGATACTCAAACATTCTGAATATATTAAAATTCAATTATATTTATGCCAAAGGTGATGATATTAATTCCTTTCTCAATTTAAGATTTATAATATGCTTAATTTTCCTATAGTGTAGATTAAGGTACAAATGTTTATTTATAAAACAATTCTATTGATAAATCTCCGTGTGATTAAATAGTGGAGGCATTTCCTGTATTGATATATTGAATTAGTAAACCTAATCGCGCATGTAATTGGAATTCTAGTTTTGTTTTTCTTGAAATGCAAAGACGTGGGCTGCAACACGTCTTTCTGACTGCAAGTTGTTTAAAATTTCAAATATTAAAATGATGTATATTAATACTGTGGTAGAGAAAATGCTAAATAAAAACAAAGCGTAATAAGCCACTGAAAATTATTTAAACATTTTAAAATTAAGATTAAAATTAGAAATTATATTTCAATTATATCCATCTATAATTCATAAATAAAATACTTTACCTAGATGATATCCTGTTCGGAAATTTCAGGAAATTTTTACCATCAAACATTACAGGTTCTTCAATTGATACGTTTTCAATATCTGTAAAATAAATAATACTTATAGTAATTATCTTATATTTAATTTAGTATTTGGTTAAAATTATTGTATAGAATAAGTATTTAATAATATTATCATAAAATTCCCTTGAAGGAAGACTAAATAAGTTTCAAAAATTTTTACTGTTTGCAATTGAATTAGTGTTTTCATAAATGTTTTGAAAAAAAGATTTTGAGTACTTTGCTAATTTTAATTATGGAAGAAACATTTAGATATCAGTAAAAAATAGCAATAACAAAGAATTCTAATGAAAATTTACATCTGTCACCTCTTGTTTTGAATTCAAAATTTTAGGTTATTAAAACTTATCCTAAATTTTTTCTTACATTTTATTTAATCTTGCCAAGCTACAGGATAAAATAATTAATTCTATTTAAAATATAATAATTGATTCAATGTTTTTTAAGCAGCAATGGCTGCATTATTTTTCATAGTGTTTTTTAAGCTTTATTCGGAATATTGTTCAGATTTTGTACAAATAAATTGTGAGATGCAGTTGGGAGTTAAACCCATTTAAATATTTTATAAAAATTACAATACATTCAAATGAAAAACATTTGATTGAAATAAACAAAGCCGATTACATAAAGTTGAATTTAATTTTCACTACAACATATATTCACTGGTTCAAAATAAAATTCTGAGTGCTATTATTTTACTGCAATACTTACATTTTTCACACCAGAGTCCTGTATAAGCAACGGGACACTTGCAGTGAAAATTGTTGAGCTGTGGCAAGCACATACCGCCGTTGTGGCAAGGATTAGGACCACATGGTGGTCCGAAATAATGTCCCACATCTTGAGAGGACTTGGCTACTTTCCTGAGATCATCTACCACTTCACCGTTGAGGACAAGCCTTTGGAAGGCCCCTTTGAACCGAGAAGTGATTCCTGATTCCGGATTGATCGTAGACAAATGTCGATAACCACCCAGATAAAGCGGACGGTCAAGATTCAACTCGCTCAAAGGCTCCTAAAAGTAAATAAACCTCTATTTTATATGTAATATTTAGTCATGTCATAAATGAAATTTTAGTCATAGTGTCATAAAATTTATTTAAGTAGTTTTTCGTTCTCGTAAATTTTTGCATTAAATCTGTTTAAGAAACTAAGGATGGCTTATTTTTAATAAAAATAATTATTAATAGGCATGAATTATGCAAATAATATTTGAAATGAATCTAACATATTTAAGATGATATTCTTTCTAAGTATAAAAACATGTTTTATTTTCAATATTATTTATATTATTAGATTTCTTTGCTTAAAAAGTGTCAGAACCAAGCATTAAACAATTATGAAATAGGAATTATATCATGTAATACTAATATATATATTGAAAAAAAAACAAGGTAAATAAGTTTCATCATCGCTTATAAAAATCATTAGGATTTCGTTAAAACGGTTCTATTTTTATCATATGCGTTTCATTAATAAATTTTCTACATTATGACTGGTATCATATTATTTTCAGTATATCTAATTTAAATTAAATAGCAATGTAGCAATAATTTAAATTTAATTATTTATAATAATATATAAAGTATTCGAATTACTTAACATTAGAATCGAGAGTTCCTTTCTTTTTTTATTAACAGAAAAGTATTCCAAATTCAAATTCTTATATTTTTATTGAATTGATTGAATTCCTGTTCATTCCACCAGGAAAATATTTATATTTGCTTATTTAAAAATTAAAAAAGTATTCATTTTACGACACCATTATAATATATTTTAATATTCCATGACTTAATGACTTTATGATATTATACCACTTGTTTTATAGTACCGTAATTCCTTTTTCTTTGCCAGATAATTTTAATACACATATTAGTGAATTGAAAATTCTCTATTATGCATCAAAACCATGAAATGAGTTTTTAATAATTTTAATACTACTGCCTAATGTATCTTCCGTCTGAGGTTAAATCATTCTTTAGAGAAAATTAAAATAAAACCATGGAGTTATTTCTGATTGTGATTTTCTAATTGATACATCAGAATATTATATATACGCAAATAATATGAATGAAAATATTTAATGTCCTGGATTTAAAGAAAAGAAATGAAATATACGATTGCATGTTTCAAATTATCGTATGAGAACATTATTATTTTTTAAAACATAATGTGTCTTAGTTAATTTAAGTCATTAACCTGTCTAATAAGGTGTGAAATAATCACAAGACATGACTTCTTTATCCGTTTTTATCCATAAATTAGAAATTTGTTGCCTACGTATTTTCAGGATTCAAAACCTTCAAACCAAAACAGCATCATGATCTCACAAGATAATTTTCTTCCAGAAAAAATGAGATATTTTATATATAGTAAACATTTCTGCATCTATTTATTAAATTAAATTAAATTGTATAAATAATTAGTTTCAGTCTTACTTAGTTTTAAAATTGGTATTCATATCATCATTTAATTAACAAATAAGACAAGTTGTAGCAAAACAGTACAAATTGCTTTTAAATGAAATTTCTATCAATGGTGTTTATTCACTTAAAATGATATCAGTTTTAAAAACAGGGGATCATTAATTTTCAAATATTTTTTTCGAACTTGCAACAAAATGATAAATCTACAATAAATTAGCTTAATTTTAAAATTTTAATTTCGCTTCGCTTTTATCGGAAAAAATTTTCCTTATTTATTCTGCTGATATCCATAAAAATACGTAAAAAATGTTTTCTTATTTTTTCCTCCTTCTTTTAGAAACTTGTAAATTGGGAAGAGAGGTGAAAAACTGTTTTCCAGTTTTGACAAGCATTCAAATTTTTTTTAAAGCAATTTTCTCGTTTTTAATACTTGAATCAAATATTTGCAGAAGTATTTAAATATGGATGAAAACGCTGACGATAATTTTTTAAACCGTCACAATTTAATTTTTCACAAAAATAAATGGATAGTATGATTTGCGATATAAAACTTTAATGAAATGTATCGAAATTCATCATAATGTTTGAAAAAATGAAAACATAATTTTAAATCGCAAATAAAAATCAAATTTAGGGTGTCAGATCTATTATATTCTATTTATAACTGTTTCCTCTTTAAATATTATTGAAAATAAATGCTTAAATTTCAATATAATTTAGTAGCGACTTCGCTTACTTTTATCTATTAACAAAAAATATTTTAAGACTTCAATGTTGCTTTTAACTTTCTAAATGTTGACTCTGAAAATGCAATTGCAATATTATCACGTGTTGAAAAATTGTTTATATATGAATATTAAGTGCAGTACCTAAATTAATAATTTTGAACATTTAATTTTCTTATCAAACAAATATATTTGTTATTTATTACGAATTTACAGCAATACATCCTCGCGCATTCAGTTTCCTAGTTAAAAAAAAAGAATTGTTATAACATATTCTGGATGGATGCCAGTGTAATTCCTCGCCTTATACGGCTAGGAAATGTATCTAATCACTTTTGATGATTTAATGACAAAAATAAAGGTTCCAGAAAATTCACTCTTTTTTGTGATGTCTCAATCAGAAGCGAATATACAATATCCTTTTAGAGACTTTTATGTTTGTCGCTGGAGCAAAGAACAGTAAGTAGACAAAGTTAACAGTCAGTAATAATGGATTCAGGGTACTTCTCTGGAGTACCATCTGGCTGCTTTGCTGGTTGACCGTTTCATAATAGTGCTTTATTACTTGTATATCGCATTAAATTCTATAATGTAAATGCTGTTTTAGAGTATACTTATTTTGTTCTTTTCTACTGTGAATTTTTGTTTTTTTATCGAAAAAAAAATTTAGTCAACTCTTACAAAGCTTGCCTTTTTACTGAAAAATGTACGGTCGGATAATTTCATGGTCCACTAAGTCAACAAATAAAGAATCGAAGTATGGAAATTAGAAATTCAGGATTGAATTTTTGAGTTTGTTTGTAAAAGCTGAATTTAATAATAATTGTGTTTATCTGTAAAAGCACATGTTAGCAAATCTGTAAAAGCAGAATGTTATCGTACACTGTAAGTACAAAATTTTTAGTATTTTTATAAAATGTATACAATCTTCCGAATATTGTCTTGTAGATTATAAAAAGTTTAAAGGAATTGAATTTCACTCCACAAAATTTATAAAGTAGAAACTTGAAAGCAAAAACTAAATAAAAAAAAGAAATACATATATAAGATGAGTTTAAAATCATGCGACAACTTTGAAGGGTGGTAGTTCACTACAACAAATAATTATCGTAAGATTGGAAGTTGCGCGTTGAGGCATAAACAGATAAAAAAACCGCATTAACTAATTCGTCAAACGTTTAATTGTAGTAAACTTAACCAGTAATTACGAATAGAAAATGTTAAAACAGTTGCTGAAAATTGAAGAATGCTACTTTCGGAGTGCGCTGGATTGGCCGTGGTATGCCATTTCGATGGCCACCACGATAGCCATATTTATAGAATTTCGATTTTTTCCTATCGAAGCATTTGAAAGCCTTTATTTACGAGACTCTAGTGGACTCCATTGAAAAACTCGTTGCTCGACTATCCTGTGCGGCTGCATCCCTATTTGAAATTCCCAAGTTGTGGAAATTTGTTCGCCAGTCACTCTACAGACACTACCAAGCTTGTATTTTTGCCGATGGCCTCAATATTGAACACTTTCTATTGACTTTGCTGTAAAAGGTATCTTTTAGCGATGATGTTGTCAATAAAGGATGTTTTTCATTCCACGTGTTATTTTTTGTCTTTGTGTCTCAACGCATTACTACCGGTCATATATTTCTATACAATAAATTTTTGTTATACTGAACCTTCCAAACCTTCAAAATTTGTCCCTTAATTTTAGACTCCCCCTGTACGTATACTAGCTATTATCCTCGACTTCGTTCGTTTGGGAATTTTAATGTGTACATATGAGAACAGACGGTCTGATCAACTGTCTGCAGTGTCTAAATACACCTGCGAGCTAAACGACAACTCTCATCACGGCTTGGTTGCCGTGGATGTCCTGTAGGCTGCGGTTTAACCCCTTTAATGCATGCTTATGCGACATTGCACACTCGTTCCATACTATTAACTTCCGTTACAAAAGGATACTTCCATTGTTACAAAAGGATTCCTCGGCCGCCGTTTTTGGTGATGTTACATGTTGATGTATCTTCGCTTGCCAAGTCACGCGACAATTTGAAAACGGAATGATCAGTCCAGCCACTATTAAGCAAAGTCGTAGTAATGCCTGCAGAAGCGACAGTCAGAGCTACATTGCCGCCTTTGTGGAGTTGGGCTAGCCGGAGATTCAGCACAAATGTCTTACTCGTAGAATAATCCCTCTTCTCCACTTTTACTCGGTTCCGAATCATTTCGTAGATTTGAAGCTGCTTGGGAAGTAATCGTAGTGTAATTTCATTGACCTTCTCTTCTAAAATCACGGTGTAATAGTTTAGCTCCTTAGAAACTTCTTTTAGTGGTGGTAGGCCGAAATCAGAGAGACATTTTCCAGAAATGGAAATCATTTTAACCTCAATTTATGTTAATGATTAGGTCATTGTGAGTGCCATCCAGCCTATGCACGATATTTTCGAATAAAACATCCTTGTATTTATTCCATAGCCGGAGACGGTTCGATAGTCTACAAGTACTCACTAAAATTGCAAACAGGTCTTTTAGCTGTTATCATAACCCCAGCTTTATTACTCTTTTTCAAAATATTAGATTTGCATTTTCTGGGCAATTCAAAACACAAATTATTAATAACAAATCAAAAGAATTAAAACTAAAAAACGATGTAAAAACTATAATCTTATGCAAAAAAATATATAACTAACATAAATACAATTTAATTACAAAAACACACAACTAGCTAAGAAATAATTTATTTTCATTGTACACTTGAACTTAAAAAAGTCTATTGTCCGTTTTTTAAAAATCCAGAGCAGTCTATTATATTTATCGATCGATCTTAAGGTAGCTACAACAATGTAATACATATAATTTTTAAACTTTTAATTGAAATAAAAACACAGTTGCCAACAATTTGAACATAATGCACATGCGTGAATTTTCAATGCCAGCGTAGGATAACGCAACGCAGGTAGGAAATTTTTAATTTACTTTAATCTGTTTTATTTTAATTTAAGAGTACTCGGAAGGAATCCAAAAGGACGATTAATTGACAATGTTTAATTTTAAACGCATCATACACTAAGAAAATAAACAGTATCATTTGAAATAATCAGTGGAAAGCATGTTTAGCCTATTCTCATTATTGTGGAATAAAAAACGAAGCCCAGAGCTCAATATCTTTGGCCTGATTTGGCCTCAGAGTTTTGGTTCTCAATTCAGTTTTTAATTAATAATCAATTAACCACTCAATAAAAAAACTATGGACTTTGAAATAACTGAAAACTGAAGAAATGAAATTCTTTCTGATGTTTCGACTAAAATACCATTATAAAATGAACAATTCAGTAAAATAACAATTTGAAGGGTTTGGAAAAAAATTAATGATTTTTTACTCTGAATGATATTTATTTACATCTAAACTTCTTCGAAATGCTAAAGTTTACTAAACTCCCAAGGAAATTTTATAAAATTGGTATTTCTGTTGAGCATTAAATGATAACTGAACACACCTTTTAGATTCTAAGGTTTTATAGTTAAATGAATGCCGCTATCGAAATTTTCAGGAAAATTTAATGTGCAGGTGTAAAAATATTTATAAAGAAATTAACTTTATATTAGAATCATGCAAAATCGTAACTGATTTGGTTCCAAATAATTTTACATCGGTTAGATAATTTCGAAGAATAATAGAGCAAACAAAACATTTCGTTGTCTGAAATATTTGGGAAATTATGATAATTCTGTATTATTTATTTCGTTTTAAAAATAATTTAATTTATTTTAAACAGTTTGAAAAGAAATTTAACAATATATATATTAATAAATATGCATACAGATTTCATAATTCTAAGTAAATATTTTCCAAAAATGCCTTATGGAGTTTACCGTCTCCTTAAGAGATCGAAGCAAATAATAATTTCATTGCTTTTAAGATATTGTATGGTCTTTATCTGTACAATAAGCCAATAAATCTTTTTTAAGATGTTAATTGTGTGTATTTAAACTATGGCGCGAGAAGAATTTTTGGTTTTTTTTGGATCAAGTAAAAATAAAGAAATAAAAAAAGTCTAGTTAACAAGTATCGTATGGATACATTCATCATCGCATCGAACTGCATCAGTGCGCGTCTTTAGTTGATGAGACTTAGTATAATATTTAGTATTATTAACAAAAAATGAATTGAAATAAACTTATTAAAAGGAAAAAGATACCACAAAATTACATTACTTTGTGAAACATTTGAGGCAATTGTAAGGTATATGTTATCTTTGGATAATTTAGGCTCAATTGGATCATTCTATTATAAATCAATAAAGCATGAAATAAGTTTCATTTATTACACTGAACAAGCCAAGCAAGGAAAAAGGGCAGATAATTGTATACAAGATATTCCTTGGCTTTTAGGCTACTCCGTATTTTCAGAGTTCAAATGACTTATTGTCTTAAATTTTATGGATTTCTTTAGAAATGTGAAGTACGCTGAGCTAATCAGAAGAAATCTGCTTCACATTACAAAGCAAGACAGAGGACAAAGATAGCGCAATGCGCTAGAATGGAACAAGTAATTAGGTTATGAAGTATATGAATTTTTTCTTTGGAAATGAGAAGTATGCTAAGCAAGTTATAAGAAATTCTTTGCATATTATAAAAGAAGACAAATTACAAAGGTGGCACAAGGCGTTGGAATGGAACGAGTAATTAGAGAAAGGATGTTTTGGATAGATGGATGTTTGGATTTTTATGGTGCAAAAGCCAAAGCTGGCCATGCTGCGCCAAAGTAATAAGAGAAAGACGAACAAGATTAAAGTAATAGATTATATTCAAACCAATGTTGAACCAAACTGAAAAATTTCCTTTTACACTTTTTTCCTATTTTCGTAAAAGCTACGGATGTGGTAATTTTTGTAAATTATCGGGAGAGTCTAAGGCTTATCTACATCTCTAATCTTAAATCAAGAGTCGTGGGGCAAGAATAATGGATATTAAAAAGCAAATAAAATAATTTTGATAAAACACAATCATATCAATATAAAAATTAAATTTAACAGCATTAGTGACTGCAGTTATCATCAAAATGTACATTATTTCAAAATCTAGAGGCAACTAGGTAAATGGTATATCAGTTTTGAAATCAATATTTTCAATTATTTTCCCGTTTGGGAGAAACCTCAAAAAATGAGGTGCAGCTTCAGGTATGGCTGTTGGTTCTATACACCCTGGTGGGTAGGAAAAAAAAAAGTGGAGGTTCGTGGCCTCCCACTGACAAGGGACAGTACTTCTTTCGGGAAGGGTTGCATCATGGACAGTAATCGTCCTTTAAACTCAACCACATTTCCCATTAGTGATCCTTCGGTAAATCAGCTTTTTTCCGTGTGCCTTAGGGCGGGCCGGAGTAGTCAACTTCGGATTGTTTTGATATTTTACCAAGCGATTAATAATGTCTTTAATCTAATAGAATTTCTATCTTTTTTTAAACACGAATTAACCATTAATATTATAATAAAGTCAACAGAAAAATCTGCACGCCAATCAGAATATAAATCAATATACTGGGTGTATTGTTTCCTTAACAAATGTTAACGGAATCCGTTCTACCATAACTTACCTTCGATTCCCCTGTAGTCACCGGACCATCATCCAATTGTAAAGACCCTCTTCTTAACATTCTTGTAGCCCTGACAACATGCCATTGCTCCAGATTGATGGGTGATGAGCTCCTATAGTTTAAAATAATATGCATTCAGTGGGAACATTCAGTTATTAGAACCATTTCAGAAAAAGAGAATAATGCTTCAAGATTTTATATTACTTTACGATACTTCTATTCCGAAAATAATTAAAAAATTCAGAAATGATTTTGTTTTTGCCATTTTTGGAAAATTTAAACAATTAATTAAACATAAAAATTATGTTAATAAGTATTATAACCAAATTAAGAAGAAAATATTTAAGTGCGACGCTAAATTTCGGAATAAAAACATACTTCAGTTTCTAGGATCTGAATTATTTTCTAGATCAAAACTTTCAACCCAATTAACGGAGATAAGTCAAATACGAACAACAATAAGAAAAAGTACTTTTTATTTTAAAATCTCCATAATAACTTTGTAGGAAATGTTTCATTCATACAAATAAATCAAGGAACGAAACTGTGTCAGAATATTACTTAAGAAGCAATGGACTTATCACAACTTTAGAAAACTATGAAATCAGTAATTTTGAATAATAATTCCTCAGATTTAAAATAGAAATATATGTAGATATAAAAATAATAATAAATATATTAAAAATATCTAATATAAATGTAATTAAGTAAATAATACATAATTGTACATTTCAAATAAAAATATTCTTGATTTTTTTTTCGTACCCTATTAGAACTTCAGTTCATGTGGCCATACTGGATGCGAAAAAATTCGTGAATATTCGGGAAAGCATGCAAAAGAATTATGTTTTATAAGCAATTATTAATTTTTGAGAATTGTAGTAGATGGTATTCTTTGTTACTATCTGAATATATCAATGTGAAAATATTAAATCTAAATAAAAGAATAATAGCAACTGAATGCGAAAAAAGTAAACAAGAGGATTAAATAACTGTAGAAACCAATTATTATCTTTTCATAAAACTTATTAAATATTATTTATAATTCAAAATTCAAATAAATGAAATAGAAATAAGTAATTAAGGAAGGATTTAGCAAATAGAAGAAAAATAAAATTATTTACTTAATTCTGTTGAAGCGTAATTAATTTGAAGACAAGTGTGTTAGTTACCATGTCTAGACTTAGGTTATTGCTCAAATAGCACGAGCACAAGTTTTGATATTTGGTAACTTGTTTAAAATATCTCAGAATATTCAATTTTTTTAGAATGAAAAAATTGAAAAGCCCATTACTAAGGCATTTTAATAGATATAAAATCGAAAAGGTGTAATGTTACTTATGATCTATTAAAAAATTAAGCAATTAAAAATTTTTGAAGCAAAGTTGATCTCAATTCATATTTTAGGATGTCAATTATATCAGATGTTTCAGGAGATCAATTGGGATATAAATATGTCATTTCTCTAAATAACTGAAAGGACATGAGGTATGATCTCACTGAAATAACTATGCATAATATAGAAAAAAGATAATTAAATTAATCCTTTTAAATTGAGGAATTTAATTGTTATAAACTGAAAGACGCCATTCAGTGCAATTGAATCATTGTGAAATTGTGTCAGAATTTGAAAGCATTGTATTATTTTTAAGACAACTCTTTAAAACGAGAGGAAAATCCTATTTATAGTTAATGCTTCAAAATATTTGTAATAGTATTATAATTTCAGATTTTTGAACGGAATTTTTTGTATTATTAATAGAAAATGTTTAAGTTTTGGAAGCCGTTGTAAACATATAAGTAAAAATTTCATACTTCTTAAATACTCCTCACCTTTATTTACATAAAATAGAAAAAAATATTTTTAAGAACTCCATAGATTATTTCAAAAAACCAGAATTTATATTTTATATCTGTTGTTTGCTCGATTCAATAATATTAAGAAATATTAGTAGATATTGCAAAAAAATATTGATGAACTTCAAGCATTTACAGAATTGTTTTGATGATTCAATAAGGGGAGGAAAGACTTTAAGAGTGTCAGCAAATAAAAGATATTTTAAAGTCAGTTGCATTTCAATTGTTCATTCTGATAAGTGTTTCAACTAATTTTTTTCTTGAGTAATTAAGTTTTCAAAGAATTTAATATTCTTTGAACTATTATAAAGAAAAAAACCCTGCTAGATTCAAGATGAATTAAAGATCTTCAGAAATAAATGTTTTAAAAGAAATAGTTTTAGAAATTATTCACATTCGTTGTTGGAGAATATGTTATGCAAAAGAACAACTTATGCAAAAAATTTTAAAAAATCTTAAACTAATGCATATTTGAAATATGCAGCTAATTATTTATTTAATAAACATCGGTAAACATCCATGAAAAAATATATAAAACTATGTAATGAAGAATGAATAATTATCATTACAAACATTATCATAAACAGCAATTTTTAAACATTAGTATCATTGTTATGAAAGATGCTAACAAAATTCCCAGATTTTTTTATGTAACATAAATAATTTAAATGACATCTTTTTCATGTACCTAAGATCATTTCTAATCACCGTATTGGTTATAATAAATATAATACCTTATTTTGACTTAACCTATAATTCATTCTACATAAACTTAACATGATTTGCAAAAACGTGAAAGGATTGGAATGCCTAAAAATGTTTACAATTGCGTTAACCATGTGATTGAACTTTTAGTTTTGATCGACATTTTTCACCACTTATATTTACTTACCACATTTTCTGGCCTATAATCCGCGGATTATGTGCATAAAAAAATCCTGATTTCATGTCTGCGGATTATCTTCCGGTGCGTATTATCTACCGAATTTTAATATTTGAGCGGCAAAAGATAGTTCTTCTGAAGAATAACAGATGGCGTTCAATCACAAAAATACGCAAGAGACACGTGACGTCCAGGTGTGAATCCTCGGTATTGGTAGATTTGGCGTACATATTTCCCGCCTATTTTTTTGCAACAAGCGTAATCGGCATAGGGATTTTTTTGTGTGAAATATTTGTAACCGAGGGCGAAAAAAAAAAAATGGCTTCAAAACGACAGCGTGTTAGTTACACGGCAGAATTCAAACTCAACGTTATTTCAAAAGTTATATTACTACTGGAATTGTTTAATTCTGATTCGGAAGATTCGGATTTTAACGGCTTTTAAAAGATAATTTGCATTTTTTTAAACTCTAGAATAAAGCATATGCATTGTATTAAATGTATCTTTATTTTAAATTAGGTACGCTTATAGAATTGCTTTTTAATTTGAGATTACCGAATATTTTTTTATTTATATTTGTAGTATTTGATAATTATTTTCTTTTATGTGCATATGTAATATCTGAAAATATCGGATTAATGCTTCATTAATCTTGGGGGGGAGCGTTCTTGCTCTGTTGCTTAACTAGTGCGGATTATACGGCGGTGCGGATTATACGTTGACTTTGCAATTTTTCCTCTTGAAAATAAAGGTGTGCGGATTATACGCCGCTGCGTATTATAGGCCAGAAAATACGGTAACTCCATTGCTAAGAAATTTAAGATTTGCGATCGAACTTCAGAATTTTCACGTGAAATGAAATAATTATGACACTAGCTTTTAGTAGAGTTGTAAGTCATATTTAAATGCGATTCAGACGAAACTTTACAATTAGGCTGAAGAAAAAGATAGAGTGAAATATTTTTTCTCCATTTAAAATGCGGGAATAATTTTTTTAAAAATAATTACATTAAATTCTTATTATTATTTGAAATTTTTCGTGTCTGTTCTCAGCCTCATGTTCTCTTAATTTTCCCATTTATTCTTAAATTTGGTTTAAATTTCAAATTTTATTTATTTTTGGAATTATCAGTTAAAATATTCATTCCAGAAAACATTGAAATTCTAAATTTTTTCATGCTTTTCACCCATAAATGACAGTACGATATAAATGGAAATAAATGACTTAATATCGTCTGATTTTTTTGAACTCTTCATTTTATCATCAATTACTTTTCAAAATCGCGTCTATTGCAGCACTGCAAATTAAATGCTTCACGTTTTAAACAATATACATTAATATAGACTTCAAATCTATATGTGAACACCGAATAAGGTGCTATTTCTCATTTAATTCTCTTTATTACATAGGATATTTGAAAGTTCTCCGGCGTTTAATTTGGCTACCATACGTTAGGATAGGATTAGGGACGGAAATTCGCTTTTGCACTCAAAGTCTGTTTAGATATATTTATAGAAATTATTTGGCGATTATTTATGCCCTATTGCAATCAAATGTCTATTCAGATATATTTCAAAAAGACATTCATATATATTTCTATTCAGATAAATTATTTCTATTCAGATATATTTACAAAAAAACAATACGAGACAAACTGAGGAAATAAACAGTTCACTATGAATATTATGACATGAATCAGTAGATATCATTTGATAAGTATAAGTATCATTTTATAAGGTATCATTTGTTAAATTTCATCTTCATTATGGCTGATACAAAAACCGATTTACAAATTCAATATTTCCCAATAAACTGGCTTGAGCCGGTTTTCGAATTTTTCTTAAAAAGTAGAATAGAGAAAATATTTAATTTAAATAAAATAACAAAATAACTAAATCAATATTAAAGTCAAAATATTAAAAAATAAGGATTACATGTACATATCATTGACACAAAATAAGGAAAATTCAAACAGAAATTTGAAATAATATTTATATTATCTTCACTAATTTTAATTTCTCCTAAGAAAAATGGATTTTAGAAAACATAAAATATCCACTGAATAATGTCTATGTCTTGCTATGTATTGTTTTGGACACAATATTGTCTGAAATTGAAAATACTCTTTCACTAGCAACTGAACTTGGCTTTATAGTTTTCTTGATATTAAATAACAAACTTTTTTTTCTTTTTTTTGTTGCCACAAATAAGTGCTCAAAAAATAAGCGTTCAGTATTTTGGCTTCGTAAGGTTTTCTTCGGGGTCTTCAAGAAACTTATGAATTGATTATTTCATGATTTAAAAAAAAAGCCTTACTTTGATGAGTAATTTTTTCGATTTATTCTTCATCAGAATCGGTTTCAACATAAGAATTTGGAAATATTCAAGACAATATATTTCCAGAGAACTTAACAATTTTGATTTTTGAAATTAAAAAAAGCACACTAAATTTCTTGGTTGAACTTGAAATGTTTTGGGGAATTATTATTTATTGCAATTACAGCAACATAGTTGTTACTTCTACATGTTTTGATTCTTGTATTTGTTCGTCTAAAGCATATAATAATTTCAAAAATTATTTCAGCATTTTTTTGTTTTGTTTATATAATTGAAATTTTAATGTACTTTCGCTTCTTAATAAATTGATAACTTGTAGCCCTAAAGTATTTGCCTCGTAGATAAAGTTCAAACTACTTTTTTCCTTTTTTTGAAGAAAAGGAATATCTAGGCGTTTCGGAAAACTGGTTCTTATATGTGACAAATTTATTTAAAAAAACCTTGTTTATGTTATTTAATAATTGGTTTTCAAACGGGACAAATTTTCTTTCAAAAGCCGTTTTAAACCCTAATCTTATTGTTATATGTATTCTATTATCCGATTTCGCATTTCAACTGATTAAGATAATGTAAACATGTGAATTTACGTTTTAACAGAAATGCATTTTTTACTTGTTTTTTTCATTTTCTCATTCAAAATTTTCAAATAAAAGGAAAGAAACAAAGGTAAAAAAGGACAATATTCATCCAAAGTAAAACTAAGTTTTGTATAAAAACACTCTAATAAAATCCTTTGCATAATTTGAATATGAAGCATATTTCAAAATGTATTTTACATTGAAAGAATTGGGTTGTTGGGGATGATTATGATTTGAGAAACAAATACCTAATTTTCTTAATAACTCATTTTTTGAAATGCCCTTTTTTTCATATTCAAAGAACATTCATTCAGAGTTTGTTTTGAATTTTTTCTATATATGATAGGCGTTACATAAGAGTTTCAAAAAGAAAATCATCCATCACATTTTGAAGTCAATCGGTTTAAGTGCCTCCTGGAGCAAAATTGAAACTGGAATGGCATGAAATCAAATTTTCTTTGAAAGTGAACTACTTTCATACAACCCTCTCAAATCGAAAAGAACAATTTGATACAACCTTTTCTGATAAACATGGCATCTTCCTCCTGAAACGACTTCGTTAACAAATTTCACGCTTCAGTCACTCGTTATATTTGCAATCAATTTTTTTGAAAGTCATAAAAATACGACAATGGTACTTTAGCATGAAGTTGCTTTTCATTGAGATTCAAAAGGAAATGATCAGCAGAGAGCACAACAAAAAGCATCTTCAATAAAGCTGAAAACAAATTTTTCCTCGCACATATTGATTTTCTCTCTTCTTTCTCATGATGAATGGCTTTCTTCGACAGAAGAAAGTTTAGAAACTGTAACCTCCAAAGACGAAAACAAATGCACTGCTTTCTCCTTCGTGCTGTTTCATTATTTCTTTTTTCTGTCACTAAAGCAAAGAGAAATATCCTTCCCGTCGTGCAGAAAGAAATAGCAGTTTTAGTAGCAGGATCTACGGTTTTGATGAATTGAATAGAATGCATTGTGATGGCTTTCGGTTTCTTATATAGGAATACTAGTAGTTTCCAAGTCATTGTATTTGTATTCGCATATAATTTCTATGGCTTTGACCACTGCTTTTAAAAGAAAAATCAGATCACTTTAGGGAAGAAAATAATAGTGGTTTTTGATAGGAAGAATTACTTTAGACACAAAATTTGATTAGACTTTATTAGTAGCACAGCTCAAAAATAAATCTAATATTTTTTAGAATTTTAATTAAGTTAGGTAATTATATTTCATCCTGTTTTATGGTTAATTTTTCATCCTGTTTTATTGTTACTGAAATACATAGCAAGTAATTTGTTTGTTCATTTAGAATGTATTTTATGTTTGTTTGGGCATTTCACAGTGGAATTGAAAATTCCATGTTATTGTTTAGTAGAGCCCCAATATTTAAATACTGAATAGAGATGCTGCTTATTAATTCAGAAACAAGATGATATATTTTTAAAGATATCTATAAAATTTAACGTAAATCATTTGATAAACTTCTAAACCAGAAGATTTTTGCCTTATATTTGTTTTTAGCTATCCCTCCCTCCTTTTTCCCCAAATGTTTTTGTTTTAAAATTTAACCTTTAACTAGTTCGTGGAATAAATTCATGAATGTTTTTCAGTATTTTTCCTGCAAATATTCAAAAAATATTTATTTTCGAACATTTTTCAAAACATTAATCTCGAATATAGTCACATACCATAAAGAAAAAAAAAGGAAATAGTTTAATGATTTTTTATTAAGTATAGTTTAAATTGGTAATAACAATTCTCGGGTTTCAAATATGTTTCCACAACTATATACCTTGAAAATTTCATTAGATATGATATTTCTCTTATTTATAATAATAAATGACAAAAGTAAATCCTTTTCAAAAAGTACCCGATATATAATTTGTAAATCCTTTCAAATATTGAATACTTGTCTTAGATCCAAGCATACAACTATTTGACAAACACTATGCTTTCCCTAACAATTCTTCAGAAATAAGGATTCAAATTCTTGAGGCGTAAAGTAATCGCCAGATAATCACGGAACCTTAAAATCGGAGCATAACATAGCATTACTTGAAAAGGTGTCATGCCTAATATAAAGATCTTTTGGAGCATTAACGCATTTGGTATAATTATGTCCCTGAATAGTTCTTTCTGTTTAATTTTCCCTGTCGCCGTAAAGAGCAATTAGTTTTACGTACGCTGTGTAATTAGATAAACCAATGACTCAACGAGGCCGAACAGCTATCGATTTCTATCTTTTGAGGGAACTAATCGGGTTATTTACATAACCAGACCTGATGGCAAAGTTGAATTGAAACAAGCAAGAAGGGAAGAGGAAGGAGTGCTGCTTACGTGATGTTAGCGATTCCGCTTCCCAGATCGTATAGAAATTGGACGTATCGATCGACCAGATTGAGAGCCACGAAGTCTCCACGTCCCAACGATTCCTGCCCGTTGTACAGAAGCATTCCGTCCTTGGCCCGAGACAGAAACCACAGTTCGATCACAAATTCTTGCCCGACGTTCTGCAAGGTAGGCAGTTCTAGGTAGGCTGTGCCATCCAAATCCGGGATGTAGACCTCTTCGATAACAACAGGCTTGGAAGGTTCTGAGGGAATAGAAGAAATAATTTTTTAATTTACATAAATTAAAAAAATACTTAAATTTCTTTAAATTTTAAAAAGTTATCTAATCTTACCTACATTTTAAAATAGTTGCTAAAAGTTTTAAAAAGCTATATAAATTTCAAAAAGTTACCTACATTTAATTAATTTTAAAAGAGTTAACTAAACTTTATAAATGTTATCAAAATTTTCCTACATTTAAAAAAAAGGATGTCTAAATTACTTCAATAATCGAACTTTCTTCTGATACTATTTTAGAATTGTGTTATTCAATCAATCTGTCGATATATTAATATTTCAGATTCAGTCTTCCTTTTGAGAATTTATACAGTTATTAAATTCATTGGTCCATTTGTTACATTTGTCTCTTAATCTGAGTTGTTGATATTTAAGACTCTATTTTCATTTCGATAATTTATGTAGTTATTAAATTATCTAATTCATTTGATATAGTTATATAGTTGTATTTGATATAGTTATCTCTTAATTTGAATTAATAATAATCCAGACTATATTTTCTTTCCGATAATTCAGTTATTAAACTTGGTTTATTTGATACATATTTTTAGCAAAATTGATGTCAATTCATTTTTTATGTACTCTGGAATTATGAATACAAAATCCTACAATTTAGAGATGCAGAAATGAAGGGTTAGCTGCAAAAGGGATGTCGTTCCAATCAGGAGAATTAGGAGTTATTTGCTCTATCATGTAAAAAAATAACAACTTGCTCCTTTGGTACCAGAAAGATACAGTTCCAGTTGTAACTTCTCGCATTGACTCAAGCGGTGTTGCTGTTTGTCTCAGTTTGTTGCAATATAGAGGTTACTCCTTTTTGTACTGCCAGTTTTCCGCAAACTTGTATAATCGGAGCTAATTCCTTATTGCAGCAAACTCTTCACTTGTATTTTTATAATTTAAATGATATTTAGTTATTTTTAAAACTCAAACTTTCTTCAGTTAACGAAACTAAAGGAAGAATTGTTTCTTTATTTGCATAAAAAATAACTATTACTTTATCATATAAAATATAGACTTACTATGTTCACAGAATCTCCCACTATATCCTTTATCACACGCACAAGAGAATTCATGATCTGGCAGTGTGGTACAAGTAGCACCATTAGCACACGGGAAGCTCGCACAAGGATCTTCGGATTTCTGGCACATATCACCTATAAGAAAAATTTCTAGCAATGAAAACGTTCATTTGATTATTATTGTTATATAAGATAAGAATCAATCAACGTTTTACTTTCTGAATTAATAGCTTTTAAAAATAACATTTATTCAGTTCAGCAGCATGGGCAAAACTAAGTAGCATGAAGTTAATCACTGCTAAATAATCTTGAATATAACCCTGACGCATTTGATTCTACAGTCATATTTATTTAATGTACAAAATCAAAATTATGATCAAAATGAGCAGAGTATTAAGTTCTAAATTCAAGAATTTATATCCTCCACATTTAAAAATTTTTTGAGTAAATAATAATTAAATTATTTTAACTGTATAAACGTTATATGATTGAAGAACTTATAAGATTAATGTGTATAAATTTAAAATGGAGGTCAGTAATATGTATAGCCAAACAAGGTATGTATATCACTGGAACATATCACCTTTAGAGTGAAAGCTGAAATCATTTATTTCACTAGTTTTGAAAATGTTTTCCTTTGATTTATTTTCATCGTAATGCAAGTAATTTAAAAATAGTCTTTACTTTTTGATATTTTTTAGAATTAATGTAAAAAATAAATAAGCCTGCAACAAATTTTGTATTTAATGCAGGAAAACATTTTACGTAAAAAAGAAATTTAATTTATTTTTTTCATAATTTAGAAGAAAGATAAAATTTATGTTTTTAATAATTTTGAGTGTAAAAATTTCATACGGTTGAATTACTCTTTAAAACTTGTTATATTATCTATACTTATCTAATACTACGCATCATGAGTTTTAAAGTTTTATGTCAGTTAAGAAATTTTGATGTTTTTTTTTTGTTTGTTACTCACCAGAGAATCCTTCATTACAAAGGCACTTGAATGTTTCACTGTCGTTCGAAAGACACGTGCCCCCATTTCTGCAGGGAATCGTATTGCAAGGTTGTCCTTTACATTCTCCTGAAAACACAAATTGTTCTCTTTTTAAGTCGATGTTGTATAAAATATAATATATTAAATTGGAATAAAGGAATTAAGGAAGATGAAATACTCTTGAAAATAATGTTCTTTCTTTTGATTAAATATGCTTTGGACTATACGTTGCCTTTGAAACTCGAAAGCAGTTAATTTGCAAATTAATTGCTTTTGTGCATTTAAAGTGCAAAATAAAGTGTTTTCTATATTTCAACTTGGTAATGTGAACATTAGCGGCTTCCATAGCGTTGAATTGTAAAAGTTAATTAGTTTAGCCTTTTCTAATACAAATCATCTATATGTCGATTATTGTATCATTGTTAGAATTAAAGTACAGATGCTATCTAAGCAAAAATTGATGCCCTCTCAAATTAACTGTGGTTCTAAGTAAAACAGAAGATGTGTTGTTTAAGCTTGGTACTAAAATGGGTATTTTTAAAATGTTGTATGCGAGATCTGAATACAGTGTTTGCAAAGGGAGATTTTTAAAGAAAGAAGATCTCAATGTTTTAGCAATAGCTTTGCATCAAACAGCAATAGAACAATCGTGAAGATTTTTAAAAAATGAAAAACCTCGGAAGTTTTTTTAAAAAAAAACATGACTGCAAATTTAAATATACCACAAACAGGTGTGCTTATCGTAATAACCAATTTTTATGTAATTGGTAATTATATCATATTTTTAATAATTTTATCATATGCTTCGCAAATTCTTTTCCTAAATTCTAAAACACTTCATCCTTTGTACGACAGTTTTTTAATTGTGTTGGTTTTTCGACCATATTAATTTGATCCTTTAAATATCCATAAATGAATAGCATTTAATTTAAGAGTATAGAAATGTTTCTGTTATTCCAACAAACATTTTCTATTCTTTTTAATAAGTAATGAGCGAATTTTCTGGGTAATCCGGAGATTACCTAGGTAATTTGAGAATTAAAAAAAAAAATCCTCTAATTTAATGGATTACCTTAAGTAATGTGTAGATCAGTTAACTTATTTTTGCCCTTTAGTGGTAACATATGCAATATTTAGGAAAGCTAAAAGATGAAACTATACAAAACTTACATTGACAAATGAAAGAGCAAAATAATTTTTGTCATAATATCGTAAGTGCAATAAAATTGTTTGGAAGATACGGTTTAGCTAAAATATTATTAATATCATAACCAAGCATTAAAAACATTTATAAAGGCACCAAGGGTATTTTTTAAATCATAAAATTGTATTTTCCAAACGATTAACAATTATTATTAATCATATAAAAATCGATATAAACGTGAGTATACAATCCTAATCAACCTTATAGCATAATTTTAATTAAAACATTATTCAAATAAAATCTCAATTGTTTGGAGATTTAAATGACTGCATTTAAAACTTGCCAGTGAAAAGCAAAGAATTTCGATGCAATTGGCTTTTAGACTAAATAATGTGCTAAATAAATATTGAATTAAAATATCTCGCAGATAGATATTAAATTTAGGCATAAATACAAACTTTGGAATAAAATCAATCAGTTATTCATGATATCCAAAATAATGTAAGGTACAGACGGAAAATAAGGTTGTATTTCCTTCGATAAAAAGATTTCAGTTTTATTTCTCGCTGCATAATAATTGATGCACAAATGAAAAATATTTTCTTTGTTTTCTTAAAGAAATTTATTTTTTCTGAAATATTGTATATTTATGGATGTAAAATATTAATTCATTTATATTGCTGTAGTATTTTACAGAAGAAAAAAAATTCTGATCTGATTACTTTCTTTATAAAAATTTCAAAAACTGAATTTTCAACAGAATTTAAAAACTACTTGCTCTCAAAAAGAAAAGGTCTTAAAAATAAACATTAAGAGTGTTGATTAATTTACTTATATTTTGTCCTTTGATGATATCTTTAGAAATGGGATATGTCAGATTAACATCTTTGTGTCCAACTCTTAAACGCCGAATACATCCAATGAGTCCACCGGATAATCCGATGTTGTCAAAAATGCTGCAAAGGAAAAATTTGGAGAAGTTAGAACTGTTTTCAGCAAGTAATATTTCTGATAGACTTATTATCTATATAAACATAGTTAATTTCGTAATAAACTTATAATAATGAATAAGTCGAGACTCCAAAGATTTCAGAAGAGAGTATGTTTGTTGAAATGTGACGAAAGTATAGAAAAGATACGTCTAACTACATTCATGCTAGAAATGAGTCTAAATAGAAGTAATCATAAAAATAATTAATTCAAGAAATTAAAGAAAGTTACAATGTTGTGGATTGAATTGCAAGAATTTATAATCAATATCCTTATAATAGAGCCAATTTGACCAATGTTATATCAAAACCATGTTAAGAGAAATCAATTCGTTCTGAACAATACAAACACAGTGAAGGAAAAAATATTTATGTTAAATGGGAAATTATTTCGTTTAGTTTTACTATGCGAAAATGTAGTCACAATATGAAATAATTTCGGAAATCGTGTTGCATAAGACCTGATTGCAATAGCATAAGACCTGATTGTAATAGCATAAGACCTGATTGTAATAAAGGAGTTCGACTAATAGACTGATAAAAGGATAAAGGCATGTTGAGATTCTTAAAAATGTAAAAAAGAAATTCATCGCCATTTTTTTCAAATCATAATATTTTAAGATAATTTGAACTTAATGATATTGAAATTAAATAATACCACTTCACATGTACGCTTAACAAAAGTACTTATTTAGATCACAGATATATTTCTTGACATTTTATTGCTTTTTTAATTGTGGGACAATACTATTAATTATATAAATTCGTTAATGTGTGATTTTGGTTTAAATAACATTCATTTTGATTCTAAAATTCATAAAAAATTAAATAATACTTAATTGTTTTTTACAAAAATGTAAGTACCCTTCTGTGAGCCGCTATTTGACCACTATATAAATAGCACTAATATATAACTGTCAGCCAGCTTTGATTTAAGTTTTGTTATAAATTGAAGTATTATTTTTATACTTTCAAAATAAACATGGAATATTCTTAATGGTCAGTTAATTAAGCAATTTTGTGGAATTAATAGATATAATCGAAGCAGTTTCTTAAACTGGGGGCAGATAAATTTTAAATTCCGATATAACTAGGGAAATGAAGAACGAAGGAAATGAAGATCATTGCAAACATGTGAAATCCTTATATTCTTCAAATAAAATAGATATTTGAGAAGTATTACTATTCTTCTGCAGGGAAAGTTTGTTGTAATTTTTTAGTTGCGTAAAACAGTCAAATAGTAATTTTTTAATTGTCTTAAACATGCAGGTGGAAGTAGAGGTAGATGACTTTTGATCACATAATCTTTCATACAAAAATCGGAGAAATTTAATCAGTAGTTAGGCTGACAGGCACATTTTTTTTCCAAATTATTTTAAATACATGGGTTTTATTTACACCATTTAATCTATATCCAGATGATTCTGACATATTCTTCTCAAACAATGACTTTAACAAAAAATATCTATATTCCTACTTTTTATCTCAGAATGATGTCTGCTACTTTTTTACATTGCTAATAAGGTTACTCACTTTACTACTTATTAAATTTAATCCAATAATCACAGAAAAAATTCTAGCAAAACTTAGGAATAACTGTATTTAGGTTGACAAAAGAGTAAAAATCTAGTTGTGTATAGATATAAATATTTTGTTGCGCATGAATAGAATGAAGATATAAGTTGGTGACCATCGACTTTCCGAAAGGAAAAAAGCTTCATCTATTTAATTATTTACATATAAAATGTATTGTTCCAATTATTTTATTTTGAAAACTTAGAAAGGATGGAAGTTCGAATGCTAATGACCCTTTCCCTTGTATTTCGTATTTTAACCAGAGATAAAACTATTTGAATGTCTTCGTCTCGCTTTTCCACATTGCAACACTTCGCATTTAACCCCATTTAAATTGATGATGTCTATCTGATAACAGGATGAAAAGGTTAATTGAGCCTCGAGTCTAATGTCCAAATTACTCTTGCCGTGGGAGGAATGAACAGTTTTGTTTTAAAAGCGCGATTTGGGCTAATGGAAAAATTATGCATTCTTGGCGGCTGGAGATCAATTCGGTCACAATCGTCATTTCAATGCTGAGCGAGAAAACACCATTAAAAGATCACAGCTCAAGGGACTTAATCCTATCTCAAGGATTTCCGGGGCTTTTCTTATCTTCCAATTGTACGAATCGAATGCTCCCCGCTTCAGTAATAACCCCTATTTTGTTCTTTGGGTTTAGCTCCTTTCAGATGTGAGTTTATACTTTCTGAAAGAGAGCCTCGAGGATATTGTTTGTTTCATACATTTCTGGGAATGAAAGAAATGATACAATGTGAACGTCCTCAGTTGTATTTTTGCGATAATTTAGCTTTTGTTATTTTATCTTGAAGTTAATTTCATTTACTCCACACCTTAGTCGGTATCTCTAAAGGGATTAGGAGATGAAATACGACGCTTTGCTTCGGAAATCCGATCGTAATGACTTATAGTATTAATAGGGCTTGATTGGTAATATATTTCTGATATATATTATTTTTAATTTTGTTTGAGGGTGTTATCGCTGGATAAAACAATCATTTCTTGTG
>JAPMOQ010030349.1:1489217-1507397 GCA_026543055.1 Argiope trifasciata | reverse complement strand
AAAAGTAGACTTTTTTGTTGATTTGGAAGAAACGTGATTTGATGCTTCGTTTAAAAATAAACCATTGTTCTTTGATTGCCAGGCATGCATTGAATATAAATGAATCTCTTTAACTAAGAAATAACGAATAAAATTTATTTTTGCATCGCTATAATTGAAGAGACATTACAAAAGTGTTTTTGTCATCTATATTCACAAATTGCTTCTTTATTTAATATATGCCCTTTTTTCGAAATACATTTTAAGAAGTATTTACTAAATTGTTAAAAATTTTATTCATTTTAATTTTATCGTTACAGAGATAATTTCTTTCTTTAGTAGTTTCTGCGCTTCTTTTGAAAAATATATAAGCGGAATGCATAAAACTTCTAGAATCTGGTTTGAGTTTTCAAGCCATTAATACTAAACAAACAACCATAGAGAGACACACTATTACTTATTACGTGTGTATATATTTCTTATAATGATTGCAATTCTTTCCATTTTAAACTATTCATTTGGTGATATATTGGTGCTGTGTTTTCATAGAAGATACAGAATAATGGAAAAATAAATCTCTTTTAATCAATATCTCTCAATATCCCTTTTATTATTATCACTTATTCAATGTTTTGAAGAATATAAGATAATTTTTTCTTAAGTTTCGAAGGATTTTCATTGAAATTCAAACATATCATTATTATTCAACATGTTTTTAGATACTAACATACAAAATCATACAGTTTGAGTAATTAAACCGAAATACATTGTTTAAAAGAATAAACAGAAATAGATTTATTTAAGTATATCAATCAATAAATAAGTATCAATTAAGTATATTAATTAAGTATATCAATTAACTATATTTATTTAAGTAATCAGTGCAATTATTATAACAAATGGATATATTTAATATCTCAGATTTTCTGTAAAAGTATCAAATGCATTCAATGCTATTTTGGATGAAAGCAGACATCTATGACTCTAATTTGATTAGAGATGTAGATGAAGATTCAGATTTTATTGCCGTAAGCTTGGAAAAGTAGTTAATTTGTAACTACGGGGCTGCACCCCGTACTCGCTTATACTCGCCAGGAAACTGTTAGTGCAGTTCCTCTCGAATAGCTTCGCAATCCAAGCTCGCTATCTACTAAACCACTTTAGTCTTGCAAACGATAAATTCAAATAGTTCATTACAAAATGTGATAAAACAATGAGACATAAAAAATGCTAATCAAAACGAATACTTAAAAACTGAACTTTAAAAAAATTCAAAAAATTGTACTTCTCTCATAATTTTTGCTGTGGAAGCTTTATAAGCAAGATAACTTCTTCAATTATTTATCAGAAAAAAATTTCGCAATCTCCTTTTCCATGATTTTGTTTTAAAATTGATACGGCATGCCTTAAACTCATTGTAAAATTTTTTGTCCGTTAATCTTATCAAACCGCGTGCTGATGTTACCGAGCAAGATCGAAATGTTGTCAAACTGTGATTGACAAATTAAGCCTGATTTTGCTTCCACATAAGCGTTTTATATACATAGATGTGAAGAGTTTACCTTTGAAATTTCAGGTTCAATACAATTTGATGCTCTTATTTGTTATAGTAATGACATATCATTACAACCAGTTAACAGAAAAAGAATTATTAAATTCACACCTAATGGTTTATAGATCACTTTAAAATGTCTTATATTACTAAATTATGGTGCTCTATGTGGGTACTTCCAGAATGCTTTTATTATGCATATGCATATAATGCTAATATCTGTCGGTAATGTTTGCAAGTTTTGGAAGAATTACAAAAACTTAAAATGACAATATTATTATAAACCAAAAAATTATAGCATGCCTAATGATATAAATGCTATATTATTTTCAATAAGATATTCATTGGTATTTCAATTTGCTTTAAGATATAATATAAGGCAGTTTCTATCTAACGAATGTTTTGAAATATTATATATGTATAATATAATTTTGAACAAGTAATATATAATTGAGTTATAGTTGAGTTGAGAGGGCTTAAATTGTGTATTCCTAACCAATATTTAGAGAAATTAAAGATACATAAGTTGATTTGGTCATAATAAAAAGTATATTTAGTACTACAATAAAATAATTCAACAAAATATTTTTTAAAGATTATCAGCTATTTTACATTTTTAATTATATATTTTCATAAATTCTTCAAATTCAGGATGTTCGCCAGGAAAACAGGGAATTATTTAATTTATCTGGTTAAACATGCAAAACTATTTACTTCCTTTATTAAAACTGTTTATGAATTTTTTCAAACAAATATATATACATTTTTTCTTTAATGTTATAATACACTAAATTAAATAAGAAATCCTAATCATTGAAAATATTACTATCAGTTATTAGTAAAATGAAATCAGATTTTTAATATGAATTCTCAAAGCTTATGACAAATACTTTGAGACAAGTTGAATAAAGAATACTTATCTAACTCTTAAAATTATTTATTTATTAAAAGAATATTAAAAAACTTTAAGATATTTCCAGTGTCCACTTCATATTTTCTTACTTTTTGGTTGCATAAAAAAGATATGAATATTATATACAAGATTCGAATTTGCAAAATTCGATTCATTCATACTGCAAAGTATTGGTAAACCTATTAAAATATTTATAACTGAAAATTTACTTTTATTAAAAATGGAGAGTTACACGATTGAACAAGCTATAAACAGAAGATTTGACATAAGTTAAAAAAAACAGTCTTTTTTTTTAAAACCTGTTATATTTTTAGTGAATCGTAAAGTATTACTAGCCTTTAACACTCTAATGTCTCCTCTCGGGCACCATTCGAGACTAAATTATTTTGACTTTTTATTTATTTGGTTTTTAATTTTGGTTGTTGAAAATACAAGTTGAGTAGTTAGAAAATGTAGAGTAATTTTTGGAGGTAATTCAAAACACAATCATATATGCATTGATTTTTAGAGCAACAGACATGTTCTTTATGACACGTTTCGGAGAACAGAGGGTTAATAAAGGATATGGTTAAGTATGGAATAGAACATAGAGTAAATGGTATCCATGGCTTTGCTGGCACATGTGTACTTTTTTGAAAAAAATTTCCATGACCATTTTGCAGGACTGTTTCGCATGAAGTTTCGTTGATGCAGCTTTGAATTTTCTGCTTCAATGCAAGAGTGCTTCTCGGCTTGTTAGCCTAAACATTTGACTTCAAATAACCACACAAGAAGAAATATGATAGTGCTAAAGCACACGATCAAGTGAGAAAATTCTAAAATTTTTGAGCTCTGACTTCCAGATTTTTATTATTTTAGAAATACAGTCCAACAATGGAAAAACTTTGTTCTAACGGGTAATGCTTCATTTTTTCCAAACTAAATTATCAGCTGTAAAATGTTTTTTAACTGGATTGCCAACACTTCATTGCACGAATGTTGGTAAATTCAAATATTGTTTTAATTTTATGACATTTTTTATAATGTTGTAGAATTTTAACGAATGACAAATAGCTCCGAAACTTTCTATCAAAAGATCTTTAAAGAATAAGTAATTTGAACTATCATAATGCATTTATCTTTAGAAAGGTAGTTAATATTTTCGTAAACAAAGATATTTAATTCATGGAATGGGCTTTCTTTACTTTTTCATACATAGTCCAATGACGACGTATTTTTCAGAGACTTGCATAGCATTTCCTGAGCAAATATGTATCTAAAACGAATATGCATTGCTAAAAACTCTATATTGCTGCATTTATTGATCTTCTTATTATATTTACATTCCTTAATGTAATAATTATAGAATCATATAAGTGTAATGTATAATTTCGGCTTCGTCCTAAAATAATAAGACGAGAGCAAACTTTGTCAGAAAATTAAATCTGTTTTAACATAAGAAGCATTATAGCATGTCATTTTAATATGATTTATTATTTAAAAACATTGAAATAAAGGATTTCAATGAAATTGTGAATAAAAAAAGTAAGGATTGAAATACTTTGAAATTTAAGAGAAACTTAGTAAATAGTTTTATAATTTAAAACGTGAGATGTAAAATCAAAGTTAAGTTCATTGAAAAAAAATAAACAGCAATTAATTTGATTGAAGACATCCACTTCTTTTGTAAATGATTAACAAGTATTAGATGTATTTTAAGTATTAAAAGTATAAGCAAAATACTTTTTATTACGTTTCTAACACTTTTTATTGTATTCTATTATACTCGTATTTTCCTACGTGTTTAGAGATGATTCAAGTAACTCTTAATTAGAAGTTGTCTATCCATTAGATATCATTCAGAAAGCTTGATATGCAGGATTAGGATTCGTTTATCTGCCTTTGATATCTAGTAATAGGACTTTCCAGTAATCTATATGCACATTATCCGGGAATTAAACAGTAGCTCTATAAATTTAATCCATCAGCTTTATAAATGGGCTGATAAGCTATCCGTGACATAGAATATATGTAATCAGTATATACTAGGATGAAATTGACATAAATTTGAAAAGGGGGAGGGATTCTGTAGAATATATCAGTGTAAAAGGGAAAATTCTGAAAATAAATTGAAATATAATTTTATTCTGTCTTATATTTTATTTTGTATCTGTTGAGATTTTAGAAATGAAAATACTGTTTTTAAATTTAGTTAAATATTTGATATTATAAATTTATTAGTTTGGAGGTATTTTCTTAAATCGGGGGACGCATTGACATGGTAGTAAGCTCTTGGATTCAAAGGCGTAAGGATAAAGATTCAGAATTCTTTCCTCAATGAATTGCCGTATTAATGTTAATTCATCCTTAGAAATAATTTGGAAGCTTGGTTGATAGAGGGGGGGGGTGATGATTGATGTGACTTCTCTGCATTTCGCCATGATCCGAAACTACGGTCCATTCCAAAACAATACTTAAGCTTTCTCAAAACGAGAAATAAACCTCATTAAAAATCTACAAAAACAATGCTGGGAATTGTAACAATGATATTCTACTTATTAATTGTTCTCGAATTTATTACTTTATGTCCATTCTTTTTTATTTCACTTATGTTAAAGCGGTTTCATATTGATGTCTGTTGTAAACAGTTTCTAGAAATCCATCATTTGCGGAGGAATTCATATCTGCCGAATGAGTTCATCAGCAAGAGAGCTGCTATTTTAAATCATGTTTATATGCAAAAGTAGGAATTTGCTATAATCTAAATTGCTATTTATTTCCCATTTTTATAAAATTACTTACAAATCTCTTATATAGCAAGAAACTCTTTCTTTGTAATTTATGCTTCACTTACCAAAATAAATATTCCTCTGTCAAAAAAAGAAATTGCTCACTGCAAAAGAATACAGTTTTCTATAGATTATGAATTCAGATATTTAAATCGAAGATTATGTAAGTGTGCAAAAAATATAATTTCAAATCTCCTCCATTATTTAAAAAAAGCTTAGCATTAAATCAGTCTTATTTACAGAATTGTTCACAACATTTCATGCACATCAATATCTTAAAAACTATGTCTACATTCCATATGGTAAATGCAACATTACCATCTATGGGTGGTTTTGATGTTGTAGGCCCAGTACTCAGGTAAAACTGTTCTGAATGGCTAACATCTCTGGTAGACTTTGATTCATACTGGTCAAATGTTGTTTTCTGCACAGTAGACCTTCGGACTGGTCCTGCTGTGGGAGATATTTCTTCGGCTCCAATGATGACACCACCTATTAAAGTGTTTTAATTCTGAAATCTTGTTTCCTGATTAGGATATTACGACATACTTCAATTATAGATAAATAAGAGTTTTTGAATTTTTTAAGACTAAAGACGACGTGGTGCATAAAAAAGTAAAAATTAATCACTGCATTGACAGTTTTTTCTAAGCACAAATGTAACAGTACCAATAGAATGAATGACTACTACATTGAAAGATTTATTTTTGGGAAAATATTGATTATATTTTTATATGGTATTTTTTTTTTAATTTCTTAACATATTTCTTTGTATAAAAATTTAAATTTTGTTAATAAGCTTATACATCTTGAAAAAAGCTAAACTTTAATTCTCAGTTAATTTACATTTTAAGGCTATCTGTACCTCTGAATGCAACTACAGTAAACTTTAAAATGAAAAAAAAAATTGAGAAAATCTTGTTATTAACACCCTAGGTATTGAAAATACAATTCATTATGTGAATGCAATCGAACTTTTCATGCTATTTATCATGAATCTCTGTATTTAAAGACTGATTATCTATGAAACCTAATTTTTAACTTAAAAAATAAATAACATATTTCTTGAGAAATCTGAAAGGGTTTTATAAAGTGATTTGTTAAAATAAACTAGAGGGGTTTCAGATTATATATCTTTATAGTCAAATATCACAATATTTGTTCCAACTTTCGAATAATATTCTATGTGCCAACTATTACCGTTTTGCTTACAGCTTGTTTTCAGTCTTTTCTTTTTGAAAAATTAAAAACATTTAATTTAATTCCATATCTTAAAGTTTATTCCAAGTATAGTTAAGTAAATATAAATGCATAAATCGTAAAGAAATACCAAAATTGTTGTTTTAAGAAATATAAAAGTATTTATAACTTGTCCATTGATGCATAGACAATAAAGATGATTCCTATGCATATGCTAAAATAGTATTCTACAGTTTTTTACACAAATATATATATGCTTACCAGGTTTACAAGGTCCTTGCTGCCTTAGATGAATAGATTTCTGATAGCGGCAACTGAAGACACTCATCTGACATTTATTGGCGTAAGTATTTCCATCAGTGCCACAAACTGGTGAAGGAACACTCACAGATGAGCAACGAATTTCACAAAAGCACTGTGACCGCCCGTTAGACTCTCTACAAATGGCACCATATTTACATTGCAGCTGACTGCACGGACCAGGAACTGATTTTGCCAATGATTCTAAAAAAAGTACTTACATTTAGGATAAACACAATTTGTCATAAAACTAAAAAGGATTTAAGAAACAATATTAAGTAATTTTAATCAAAATTTATGTTTATTAAATAATAACTATAAAAGGTATATTTATTGCTAAAATGTTCAGTTTATTCTTGAGATTGAAATTTTATTTTTATTGGCTGCCATAGTGGAAAATTCTGAAAATCTTGGAAAACCTCTTCTGATTAGAGAAGTAATTTTAAGTATAAGACAAGATAAAAAATAATACTAAAAGTCAAACAATTATTACCCACACGCATAATTGACATTAATTATTTAATTTCTGAAAAAAAACTATGATTTTAGTTAATGCAAATATAGCATTTTATCATTAAAAAAATTTATATGCAGATTTAAATACAATAAATTATCTTTCGGAATCAGAAGAGATTATCAAATCAATTGTCCAAAGTGCGAAGTTAACAGAAAAAAACCCCTTCATTTCTTTCAAAAGTGCACAAAAATATGATACAAAAAGAATGACACAAATTTGAATAACAAATTTAAACTGTTCAGTAGTTTGTAAAGGAAATAAAACGTTCATGTTATCCCACGGCTTTATTTCATGTGCAAATACTTTGCTTTTTTTATATGATCTATTTTCTTTTTCAATAAGTTAACACTTAATTTAAGAAAAGTTTGTTATATCACATAAAACATTTTCTTCAATAAAGGAGTTTGATTCATTGTCAATCCCTCACCTAAATTATGATTTCAATTTTGATCAGCTTATTTATACACATTTGCAATTATAACATAGCATATATTGCATGCTATATTGAATGTTTTCAATGTTATATGTCTTGAATTCTTGAAGGAATTACATCATTATAGAAGTGTCAAATATATTTTGTACCATGTAAGGGAGAATGAAATTTGATATTTTGTGTTTTCATTGAAATGTGTAAATGGGGATATATCCATAAATGAGGGCCTGATTTTCAGTGGGTTGAATTCGCATCCTTTTGGCTGTGAGTTCAACCTCAACTAATGAAGGTTCTCGGTAGATATGACAATAGATGTCGCAGTCACAAAATTCTCCAAGTTGAGGCGCCATTGGAGGTATTGGATCAGAGGTGATTGTTCTCTACCTTTTCTCTAAATTACGATCTGTGGATGAATGAATGGTATGTACGAATGAAGCTCGTCCCGTAAAAAGGGTCCGGACACATGAATAACTGAGTAGTAATCTTGGCCATGCATGGCGCTATGAAATCAAGATAAGATAAAACTCGATAAATACTAGGTGATCTTGATAATAAGAATAGGGAGCATTATATGGTTCTCATTTATGTCTTGGTTTTCATATTTTCGAATAAAATATACTTTCAGATCTAAGTAAACGTTATTGATTTACAAAAATAATTTTCTAGCATTTATTTGTTGGGCATCTTCTTTTATAATTCCTTTTATTTCATCACTGTGTTTTTTAAAAAATTCTCATTTTCGATGCATGCTCTGAGTAGCTATTAGATGTGGAAATCCCTAAAGGCATCTATATTCAACTTTATATAATATTTATATCAAAAGAAGATACAAATCATTAATGCCCTGAAAAGCCACTTTTAAGCAGCACAAGTTAATGGATTTCACAGCACTTGGAAATCTTAAGCTCATTGTTAAAGTACTAATGATATGAAGGTGTCTCCGACAAAAGAGCTTTATCGATTAGCTGCGTGTCCCTCTTAACTCGACTTAACTTCAAAGGAGAAAAATTCAGTTTCGGGTTTTTGGAGCAATTAGAGAAAGGCGGTGGTTGTTGTTTCGTCACCATTAACTTGAAAGATATCTCACAGCATTTTGCAACCATTGTTTTCCCTTCTTTTATTTCCTGACATTTCGGGAAACTTCTTAAAGTTCCTTTGTAATTACACTTGCTTTGTTCTGTTTAATAAGCTTAGCAAATTAATAGCGTTCCTTTACAGAATTTCAACATTAATATTACCATTAAATCACTCTAATGATAATTAGAAATGACCCTTTTTTATTTGGATATTCTTTTAAAATTAATTCACCATGGTGAATGCAATCTTGCAGTTTTAGCTCAGAAAAGAATAAATAATTTCAGATACATAATTCTTGTGAGAATTCGCATTATTTTTTTGTATTTTAAAATATACAAATATTGCGATTTGATCATGGAAAAATTATTCATCTGAAATTTGTTGATTGCAACTACAATTGGTGAACAGATCTCATCTGCATGTAAAACTATATATCATAACTTCATATTTTACGTTTCTATGAAAGTTCTTTTCAGAAATATTTTTAAAAAAAATATATTAATCTATGAATTTATGTAACTTTATGCTTGCAAAATCTATAGAATATATGAAAAAGTAGATTAGAATTTACCTTCTAAAGATATTCGGTAAATTTATTCAAAGAAAATAAGGAGGAAACAAAAGGCATATAATTATTTTCAAAATAAGTAGAATGGCTCATTTTCCTACGTGTAATTTTAAAACAGATAATAATTCATCAAAACTACAGTGGCCTGACGTGTTCATTGAATCACTTGAATCAGCTGAATTTATAACCTTCTATCATACGATAAATGACAAATGTCTATAAAATAGCAATTGCTTACCATCCATGCAACCATCTTCTCCGAGAACAGTGCCTTCTGGACATATATCGCACTTCATTCCCAGAATGCCGTGCTTGCAAACACATCTACCTGTCATTTGCTCACAGTCATCTCGAGCTGATCCACGCACATTGCATTCACAAGCTACAGGGGAAACATACTTGTTAAAGATTAGATATAGTTCATTTAAGAGCATAAATAAAGAATACGACATGTTGAGTACGCAAATAAATTAACAGGTGAAGAAATGAAATCTTATTGGCTATTTTTCTCTCTTGGAATACGCCAGTCTGACTTATCGACACATCTTATTTATATTGATTGTGAACTCGTTTTTCATTTTGTACAGAAAAGAGATAGATTGTATAGTGTACTATTTTAACTTCTTGACTAAAACCTTAATTTAATCTAACTACCTGATCTTGATATTTAATAAAGGAAATTGACAGAATTTCAATATTACAAAAGACTTTTTATATATATTAAAACATATAATCATAATTATATTAACAGATACATAAACGCACATTTCTAGTATTGTGTGATTCTGAATTTCTCAGATTTTAATTGGAATATATCACACACATTTGATAAAATTGAATCAAAGAGTATTAAAAAGGAATTATGAAAGGCAACGTGTATGTAAACACTCCAAAAATGCCCTCCTTATTCTGTCAAATTTCCAAATTACTAGAAATGATAGGTAAATATACTCTGTCATTTTTATTTATTTAAAAGTAATAGAATAACTCAACAGTTACAAAACAATTTAAAACCTAGTTCTACAGTGAGTATTCATAGTTCTTTATATTTGAGCAACATCGTGTTTCCATGCAAAAGAACCCTAATTAAACAAAAAATTCTTTCTTTCGCTATCAGATAAAGTGGCTTAAATAATGCATAGGGCTTTAAAAAAAGTTGAAGTTTAAAATTATATACAAATGAAAATGAGGAAAATGGATGTGCTTGATTCCGTTTAATAATATTTTCATTCGATATTTAATATTTTATTTTCTGAGCTCTGATGGGAAAATTATTATTTCTCTTTATATTTATTTATATACTGTGTACAAGAGCTTGGAAAGTATTTTTATGTTATTAAGGACTTTCTTACACTTGGCATAAAAACATCATGAGAGTGATTGAATTTCATTTTCTGAGAATTTTAGGTTTTTATAGAAAGTCATTTTCACATATTATTTGCTACTGATTTTGCGATTGGCAAATAATATGATTTTTATTTTTATTTAATCATGTATGGGGAAATTGTGAGTAAATATTAGGATGAAGAAAATAACTAAATTTTATAATAAATACAGAGTTCAAGCAAATATAAAAAATGGAATAATATATCCCCACTTTAAAATTCGATAAAACTGTCACCAACTATGATGTTCTCAAAATTGAAATTACAAATTTTATAAATATTCTTCATAAAGGTGAAAAATCAGCAAAATAATTACACAAAAGCTACATTTGACTTAAGACAATTTTTTACATAATGTCCTAAAATGTTAAAAAATATATTGAGTTAAAAAATTTTAAAAAGTAATTTTCTTTGGAAAAGTAGGAATAAAGGAAGTAAGAAAAATAATTTTATTGGAAAAGTAGGAATAAAAGAAGTAAGAAAAATAATTTTATTGGAAAAGTAGGAATAAAAGAAGTAGGAGAAATAATTTTATAGAAAAAGTAGGATTTATTTGAAATTATACGTAACTGAACTAATGCGATTTCAAAGTAACTTTTTTTTATATTTAGACTAAAAGTAACTTTTAGAATCTGTTTTGACATTTTAAACACGAACATCACTCTGCTTATTTTGATATTTTTTTCATTTTCTCATTGTAAGGAACCTTTCGGGTGACATTGCAATTCCAGGTGAATAAATTAGATTCATAATAAAAGCTGGAATACTAACTAGGAAAGCAAAAAAAAAAAATAATAATAATCACATCCATGCGGCATTGATATGCAATTAAGAGGTTTCTTCTTTTTTACATAAAAATTGAAGGCTAAAAATGTACAGCAAAACAAAAAACAAATAATGAATGCTTAATTAAAGTATGACTAAACAGGAGGAATATTTAACAAGCATTTTTATTAACATATAAACAAGATATGCCCAAGAAAAATTGCTTTTTATACTGAATCCTTATTCCATTCTTAAAAAAAAAGATGATTCGTTCTCGGTAAAATAATGAAATGAATAAAAATCGAAATATTTCTAATGGGTAACAAAAGTCACATGTTTTTATTCTGAATTTTACCGCAGTCAAAGAAAGAAAAGTAATAAAATGGAAGAACAGTCTTGCTAAGAATAACCGTGATTAAAAAGATAATGGATGCAGTATTAAAGCGTGGAAATTTGGTGCGAAAATTACATGGATAAAACCGGAGGGAAAATATGAAAATGAAGTATTTATTCTTTATTAAGTCATATGTTTTGATCTTTCGTTAAGAAATCGATCTTGAAATGCCCACCTAATTTAGAAACCACCTAATTTAATTTATTTATTCATTTCCTTTCTTGTTCAAATCATAGCATATGAAAAAAGAATTGATACTGTGGGCAATATATTAACAACAAAAAATACTACAAGCAGAAGATCTAAATTTGCATGTAATAAAATGATATTAATTTTATAGTTTAAAATGTGTAGATTCATTACCTATTGACCTAAACCTTAGAATATTCATCACAGTGGTTGTATTAAATTTTAAAAAGTTACAACATTATGAAATATTTTTATTTAGAGAATGTGTAAAAGTACTGCGTTTGGCACTATGGCATTATACAGAAGAAACACGAATTTTTGATCCAATAAAAATCAATTTTAAATTTCTTTTTTCAAAATTCTATTATTTCAAATAATATAGAATTAAGTAATGCTAATATTAACTTACTAATATTAAGTAACTAATGTCTACTTAATATTAAGAAATACCAAGATAGAAAAACAACTTCTATGTCCAGATGATTTCCAAATTTTGTGACAAATTAGTGCAAATACATCTAAATTGCTTTTAATTTGTCGAAGACTAAAACTGATTGTTTTTAAATTGCACATTTGAAAATATATTTCAAATAATTCAAATGAACATGATTCATACGTACTCCATATTACCAACGGAAGTCAGTATAATGCAATTTAAATAACAGTGCCTCGGTAATCCATATAATTTTAATAAGTAAAATTCTTTGCCAAAAGTATTTGAAAAAAATGGTGAATTCCTTTCTACTAATTCCAAGCTACTTTGAAAGAATGCGCTCCTGTAAAAAGTAAGTTTAAGGAAAATTCTTAAGTCACTCTTAAGTCTTTTATCTATATAAATAAAAATGGGTGCTTGTCTGTATATCTTTTATGCGCTGCTGTACTGCTCACCCGATTCCGATAAAACTTCGACGACATATTGCTTGCACTTAAGCGAAGTTTATATGCATAATACAATAATCTAAAATATCAAAAAAATTTCGCATCTATTTATCTCATCTGTTAATCATGGGTTAGTAAAGATGCTAAATCCAAGCTAGACGTTAATATTTCGTAGCTATTCTACTCAAATGTTATGTTAGTCGTTCTCTGAAGTAACAATTTTATTAGAGAGTGCGCCAGAAATTTTTAGAGGTACCAATCCAATAGGTTTGAAATTTTTTCAAACATTTAATAAAGTTGTAGCTTTTTTTTGCAGTAAATTCAGAAATTATTGGATTGCAAATGTTTTTGCGTCAACTTTGTTTTAAAAAAGTATATATTTCCAACTATACTAAATATTTTATGATACAAATATATTTTCTATATTTAATCAATTTTAAAAGAAAATACTTTAATCACATTTTCTTATATTAAACTTGAGAATTCTGAAAGAATATTAAACGAATCACGAGTTACGATAAATGGTTTCATTACCATTCTGAAAGAACACAAAGCTTTTAATTCTCAAAGAATACACAAATCTAATACAGAAAAATGAATGTTTGTAGAATAGAATAAAAAAAGCAGAATAAATTCTGTCTAGGCTTCTCCTTTATATGTCCTTCAGTTTCAATGAATTTATTCATTGCCGATGTGAAAATAAATATCTTTTTTCCTATTATTCTTAATTGAATGAGATCGCTATTTGAAATACCAAATGATATGGACAGCATGAAACATTTCAAGTCATCATCCATTTAGTTGTAAGAAAAGTCTTAAAACTAATTTTTTATTAATAGCAAAATTCAACTTTGCTACGAAATTAGAATAATAAAATAATTGCTTAATGTACATTGTTCTTAAGAAAATTTTTAATGTGGTGAAGGGGAAAAAAGATATTTACTTCTTTGCTCTTATACAAATTTAATAAATCGTAATAGTTTCTTATTTAAATAGGTTATTTACTATAAGAATTAATGTATTAAACGTATTTTCTTAAATGTAAAATTGCATGCATCAGATCCACATAATAATCATTAAGGGTATATAGTTTCGAAATCATCATGCTCCAATCAGGAAGCTGAAATTATTCCTATTGAATGGAACAAAAAGAATAGGAAAGTACAAATTCTGAAATTGATTATTTTAGCAAAAATTATTATCATTCAATTAGCATTATGCGAGTTTGAATGTGTCAACAAAGACAATTTTTTCAGCTCTAGAGATAGCTTGAAATAGCATCATTTTCAAAATGGCCTCATTCGTGCGGGAAAAATAATTTGGTGTTTCGGAACATGTCAAAATATCTTCATTTATAGTCACTCAAAAACATTTAAGCACAGTCATTTGATAAAGAACCGCATCATCACAACATCTAACGGTGGGTGAAGCAGTTTCAGGACATGAACTGCTTATGTAAAATTACTAGCATAAGACGAATTGTCTTCAAAATCGAAGGTATTTATAAAATTTGTGAAACGATTTACGAAGTTTTTGAAAATCAACGCACAGTCCCAGTTCTTAACTGAATATGCCTAAAACAACAATAACGCTTACGTACGAGAAATCTACAATTCATTTTATGGATTTGCAACAAAATGCAGAAGGTGTATAGTTTTTTGAATGGAATTGTGTTAATTTATGAAGCCACATTCCTTTAAATGCTAAAGCTGAATATTACAATTTAAGACTTAATAGAAAACCCAATGGACAGTAATAGAACATCAGCACGAATTTACAATGGTGAGCATTTTTTGCATCATAATTAAAGTTGCGTTTTTGCCTCTTTCCCTGCAATGGAAATATCTATTATCAGATTTATTTGCCATGACATGCATTTAACTTGGTTGTTCTCTCATGGTGATAAAGAAATTCCCGGCTTCATTTTACAACAAGACATTACTACTTCAAAGATCACCTATCCCTTTAATGGACTGACCTCAGTGGGTTGAAAGATACGCTATTGCTTTTTTGACTGACCTTGTAATTTTTTTCTTTATGGGGTTTTGTTAAAGATCAAGTCTTCGTGCCTGTTCTACTTCAGCAAATATATGTGGGCTAGTTAACAAGGTATATTATATCACAATGTGGAAATAATCGTAATAATATCTAAATATTTTCTGTGTCTATCTAATTTTCTTTACATTAACTATTGAAAATTACTTGCAGTCAATGGTATGAAACCAGAGACAAGGTATAAAACAGAATTTTAGAAGGAGTAATAAATTTATTGCTGTAATTTATTTTATAAAAATAAAATCATTATAATGTTTACAAGTAGTATTTGATTTTACTCCATTTCATATACACTGAAGTGACAAAAGTCATGCGATGACTGTTAATATCGTGTCGGTCCTCCTTTTGTCTGGCGAAGTGCAACAACTCGACGTGTCATGGAGTCTATAAGTCGTTGGAAGTCCTCTGCAGGAATATTGAGCCATGCTGTCTGTATAGACGTCCATAATTGTGAAAGTGTGGATGGTGCAGGAGTTTGGGCCCGAACGAACCTTTCGATGATGCCCCATAAATGCTCGATGGGATTCATATCGGGCGATCTAGGTGGCCAGATCATGCACTGGAATTGTCCGGAATGTTCTTCAAACCAATCGCAAACAGTTCTGGCTCGGTGACATGGCACATTGTCATCCGTAAAAATCCCATCGTTGTGTGGGTACGTGAAGTCCATGAATGGCTGCAAGTGATCTGCAAGCAGCTGAACATAACCATTTGCAGTCAATGATCGGTTCAGTTGCCCCAGAGGACCAAGTCCATGCCATGTAAAAACCGCCCACACCATTATGCAGCCAGCACCAGCTTGAACTGTGCCTTGCTGACAGTTTGGGTCCGTGGCTTCGTGGGGTCTGCGCCACACTCGAACTCTACCATCAGCTCGTAACAACTGAAATCGTGACTCATCTGACCACGCCACGGTTTTCCACTGGTCTAGGGACCAGTCGATATGCTCACGAGACCAGGAGAGTCGCTGCAGGCGATGTCGTGCTGTCAGTAAAGGCACTCGAGTCGGTCTTCTGCCGTCATAGCACAAGGAAGAAAAATTTCGCCGCACAGTCCTATCGAACACGTCCCCCGTACGTCCCACATTGATTCCTGCAGTTATTTGACGAAGTGTTGCGTGTCTATTAACATTGACCATTCTACACAGACGTCGGTGGTCTCGGTTGTTAAGTTCAGGTGGTCGCCCACTGTGCTGTCCATGATGGGATGGGATGCCTGAAATTTTATACTTTCGGCACACTCTTGATACAGTGAATCTCGGAATGTTGAATTCACTTACGATATCCGCAATGGAATGACCTATGCGTCTATCTCCAACTAACATTCCACGTTCAAAGTTTGTTAATTCTCGTCGTGCCTCCATAAATCACGAAAAACCTGTTCAGATGAATAACTTGAACACAAATGAAAGCTCTGGAAAACGAACTGCGCATTTATACTTTTTCGCTGCGATACTACTGCCATCTGTATATTTGCATATTGCTATCCCATCACTTTTTTCACTTCAGTGTATATCACTTTATATTCAATGCCACTTTTTTAAGCGTTGAAACTAAGCAATAAGTCTTTTTTGGTGTGTACAAAAGAAAAGAACTTAAAAGCTCTCTTCTTCGTTTCTAACCTCTGGTGATGATAATACATGTGAGAGGAAATGTCCAGCTATTGTCGTGATTAAATTTCAGATAGAAACATAAGAGTTTGCACAAAAGTATGGTACGGAATAGCTTATCCAAAATATTTCCAAGAAGTGTCTCATAGATCAATGTCACACTTTTCGTTTACAGCAACATTTACTTATTTTTTCAAAATATTTTAAATAGTTGAATTTTATTAATTTTATTGATCAGAACTTGCAAGAAACTTTAAGTTTTTGTTTCATCATTAATTCATTAACTAAACCAAAATAATTTTTCCTTCATTAACCATTGTCTAATTTTAAATGAAAAAAAAAAAACTTTATTTTGAGTCAACTGGAAAAAAGTGAAACTTAACGTGTCTTCAGATACATATTTAACTGCCACATTTACTATATTAGAAAAATAATTATTTCATTAATCTTGCCTGAGGTAAAAATATTTAATTTTAGAAAATTGCTTTAGAAATACTGAAAATACTATTTAAAATAATAAAATTTATTTAGTTAATGTTTATTATTTTCTAAACTTGCAGTTAATTCTTAGAATCAATAATTATATTTAATTGTTTTATTGGCATGGCATTACTAATGAATCATTATCGCTACTTTAATTGTAGAAAAGGAATTGTATAATTTTCAGAAAAGGAGAAAAAAAGAAATATTTATAGTTTATAACAGCAACATTTAAAGTTCAGCTTTTGTAAAATTTAAAATCCAGCTTAATGTAAATTTTTGAGTAAATTTTGTATAAAAATTGTGAGATACACTTTAATATCTTATAAATTTGAAAGAGAAGAAATGGTATATATCTATATAAAATTATTTTATGTATCTCGGAAACATCTCTAACGATTTGGATGAAATTTTATATTTACATGTGATTTTGCTTTTTTAAGTTTATCTGTAGAGGCGTCTTTCGTGAAAACAAGAGATATTACACACATTTTTATAACTCATTATTACAGCATTTTTCTATCTGGTCTCATGCTTACAATATCAAGCATAACACCTATCCATGTCCTTGAGACTATATCATACATAACACCTCTTCATGTCCTTGCGACTATATCATACATAACACCTCTTCATGTCCTTGCGACTATATCATACATAACAGATCTATGTCCCTGCTGCTACATTATATATAACACCTCTCCATGTCCCAACGACTATTATCTTTACATTATTTAAAAGTGATGAACATGATAATATATGATGTATCGTAAATTTTTATGGTATTTTCATTGTAGTCATAAGATTATAACTCACTGGTAGCACAAAATTTTGTGAGATTGTGCTATATGACATTATTCGAAAACCAATAATTTCGACTCGGATCATTAGGTGATTCGAATTGGTTGACATAATAATTACATTCATCACAATGCAATTATTATGTCAACCAACCAGAATTTGTTAAACTAAGTCATTCTTTTTTTTATTTCAATGACCATTTCATATGCAGTAAAGATTGAAATATACACATTTATAAACATCGATTTGTATACATTGAAATACGCACGCACACACACACACACACACACACACACACACACACACACACACACAC
>JAPMOQ010030349.1:1474959-1487735 GCA_026543055.1 Argiope trifasciata | reverse complement strand
CACACACACACACACACACACACACACACACACACACACACACACACGAGTTTCATTTACTAACCAAACAAATAAATTTAAAAACAAAAAATAAATTTGAATTCATGATATTTAATTTTCCTGTTAATACATTGATTTAATTCATAATAAAGGAAGCTTTCAACTTTTCAATTATTCATTTAATGTAGTTCATAAATTCTCCAGCCTATAATGGATTATAAATCATAATAATTGCTTAAAATGACAAGAAATATTTTATGTATGCTGTGATGCTAATATATTATCGTTACTTCAACAGTACATTTTTTTTATTTTGGGATTTAATCTGTAATAAAGTAAAAAGTAGCATAGCATTGAAGTAACTTTTTGAACTATATTTTAAAATTCGATATATTTATATTTTTCAGAAAACTATTTATTCCATTACTAAGTATCATTACTAACTAAGTATCACTACTATCATTACTAAGTTTCGAAGATTATAGGACAATAATCATATTAAAATTTAATATTAGATCACAATATTTACAATATACAATTTTATGTCGATGAATCTAAGGTCAGGTACTTACGAAGGCATCCAACGTTGCCATCTGCAACTATTTTATGTAACCCCCAGTAACCTGGCTCACAACGATCACAACGAAGACCTCCAACGCCTGTCTTACATTCGCATTGCCCAGAAATGATATCACAGGTTTCCCCATAAGATCCAAGACGGTTGCAGTTACATGTACCTGAAAAAAAATTAACATCACAAAAATGCTTCCTTAATTTACTTCAAAATTACATATTACCATAAAAAGTTAAAAATATACAAATAATATGGATGCAATACAAATGTAATTTTAGCAGTTAATATGCATATTTACTAATCGATATTTTGGCTCATTTGCTTCAGATATAAAATTTATATATAATGAAAAAAAAAAGAATAGAAATTTATTTATAATAATATATTCAGATTATACATAATGATAGTAAATTATACCATTTTTATTTTATATGTTTGCATCTTGAACATGCTGAATTTTGATTTCTTTCTGTAATCATATATTTTATAGAAATCCCAAGTTAAATCTAGAAATATTCGACAATTTTAGAATAGAAATACAAGAATTCTAGAAAACTAATATCCTATTGTTGGATACACTACATAATATAATTAGAAAGTTTCATGTGTGTGACACCATTCCTCTACATAATTTTTAAACATACAACAATAATAAACTCATTAATATTATTCTAATGTATAGTAGAATCTACAATCATATGCACAGTATTAATTGTTCGGTTGATGGTGCGATTTTTGATGTTCTACAATACATAATTAGAAAGGTTCGTGCGTCAAGCAAAAATATATATAAAGTCATTCCGCTAAATAATTTTCCAAATACAGAAAGGATAAACTCACTAATATCATTGAAATGTGAAGTAGAATCTGCACAAATATGCATAATATTAATTGTTAATTGATTGTGAGATTTTCGATGCATTTCAAAATATAAATAGAAAGGTTTGAGGATAAAACAGATGACAGAAAGCTACCTTTTACTTAATTTTCAAACACCAGCCATAATTAATATTAATATCATTTAATGTGTAGTGAATCTACAACCTTATGTAAAGTGTCATTTGTTAGGGTGATAACGGAATTTTTAGTTTACTTTGAAGTATCTGGATTTTATTGAATAGCTTAATTAATAATACGTGATATTTAATTTAATACTAATTTCATTCTATGCCTATTAACCGACTCCTTATGTTTAAGATTATTTTCACTTAGTTAACGACAAAAATATTTTAGAGTTATGGAGTTAAAAAAATATTAATTTCTTATTTCTGTCAGTATAGTCATAAATGGGACTCATTTCAGTGCAATGACATTTGATTGAATAAGACTTTTATAGTTTTTTAAATTGGATTCTATGAATAATTCCCTGAAATATTTGGAAAACCTTAAATTAAATTCTACATATTGTGAATATAACAAAAACGTCTTTCAAGAGCGAATTCACTTATAAGAATCGATGAAAATATTGTTGTTACCGAGCTTTTGAGGCTTCACCGATTCTTCTAAAATGAAATTCGAAGTTAGCCTTTAGATACTTTTGAGAAATCCTATTTGGAATCAAAACTAGCCGAAAATGTTACGGAAGCTGGGATGAGGAATTTTGGAATTGTTGTTGAAGTTATTCAATAAGAATTTGAGTTGAATATTTTACAAACATCAATGGGATTTCATTCAGATCTGTTGAAAGAATTATAAAGGAAACAAATAAAATCCAAACTACTCTTTCAAACAGAGTTTTACTATGCATTTTAATTTAATTTATTTTATAATTTAATTCAATGATTCAAGAATTTTCATTAAATTCTTGGAAATTATTTCTCACAACATTGCAATTTCAATTTTTGAATGAATTGTATAATGGGAGGATTCAACTTAAAAGTAAAAGAAGTGCGATTATTTTTAAATTCCTCCAATTTTCTTTTAAAAATTTTTTTTAGATAAAATTAATAAAGATAATATTTAAATAAATTTTTAATGGGTTAATTAAACTTAAATTATTGAAAAAAATACTATGATTTTTAAATACCTCCAATTTTTTTTAAATAATTGACTTAGATATAATTAATAGATATAAAAGTTCTATTTTTAAAAGAATTGTACAATGTGTTGATTAAACCAAAAAGTGTTGAAAAATGTTCGATGGTTTCTAAACTCCTTCAATTTTCTTTTAAAAGTTGACTTAACGCAAGATTTGAATTTGCCATCGTACGCGCAGAAAAGGGTTGTCAATCTTATTAAAAAATTGTATAACTGAAAGTTAAGAGTTATTAAAAATGGAGCGTTACACTAGAATAACATGCTTTCATTGATAAAAATATTTTAAATATAATAAAATCTTGGATCCACCATTGGATTTCTTTTAATGGGGCTATTTGAAGCTCACAAGCCCATGTGCATTGAAAGAGGAAATTCAATGCTGCATCAATGAAATTCAGTCACATTTATGCAAAATGCTCATGGAAAGTTTCAACAAAACTGTTCGTATGAACCAGCAAAGACTTGGAGGTCATTCGTTCTATATATTATTTTCTGCATAACCCTATCATGTATACTTTATGATTCAATAAAATATATCAATTAAAAAAACAAAACTGTGTTTTGTTATTTAAATCAAATCTTGCGTTAACACATTGATTTATCTTGTAACACTCTATTTATATTAGCCCTAAACTATCACTGTCAATGACTTTTTTTAGTTGGGCTGCCTATACTTATCCGCACGAATGATAATAAATTCAAATTTTGGTTTACTTTATGGATTTCCTTTACAATGATGAACAGTAAGTAATACGTAAAAAATAATAATCAACGGGATGAAGCTGATTAATTTTCTGCGGATACTTAACAAAAGATTTTATTAAAATGTCAGAAAATGAAAAGGCATATTTAATATAATCAAATGCCATAATTTTGTTTTCCTGAAACTTCTTGCAATCAAACTTAAAACAGCAATGGATGTAATTACTCTAAATTAAAAAAAAATCCTTCTGTGAGAATAGAACATACATTTGGGTAAGAAATTATGAAGAAAAGAAAGTCTATGAATTATAAATGAAATTCTTTAAACAATATAACTATTATTCATTTCATCAAATATTTTATTACTGAATTATATGTCATTGTTGACTTAAGAAGAATCTCAATACATACTTAACAATATAAAATAAGAATTTTTTATACGAACTTTTTTTTCCAGAGAAATGAAGTACATGAATATAATGTTTCAACTTCCGTGCAATTTATAATACATATAATCGTTTAATATACATACAATGGCTTATTTAAATTTTGTTAAATTACTACACTTAAAAGTCTTGCATTGAACAAATACAGATATCGACTGATCTATCAAATTATTGTATTTATAATTTTAAAAAAATACCACGGGTAAAAATACTTTCAACTTAAAATGGAGGTTTCAAAGAGGGGTGATACATTAAAATTTTCAAGAGTGAAAAATATTCTGTTAAAATCATTGCGGTATTTTTTTATTTATTTATATTCCAATGCGATTTGAAACCAAAATAGGGGTGAATGTAATTACGCTATTCATGTATTAAGAAATCTGCCTATTAGTGAATGAAGCATACTTGATGTGCATGTTTCTAAATAGATCAAATCATACAATTTTGAAATTCGAAATTACAAGCTTGTTAAATGTGTCATTTTTTCAATACTTTACAGATTAAAATTCTAATGTTCAGTTCTTTCCGAAGATTGATTACTACATTAAAATAGCTTTTTCGGAGAAGAATGATATTTGATTCAACCTTGAAAAGGATATTTCACACAAATATTTATAGCTTATAAAAAAATTAAAAATGGTTAGTTTCAAAATTGCATATACGTATCCAATTTATAACCCTTATTTTAATATAAAGTTGTCAGGGCAATCATAAGAATAGTATATGATAAAACATGTTAGCTCATTAATAATCATACAACAGGTTAATTCGAGAAAATAATGATTGTGAAAAAAAGATAATAAGAGAAATTTCATTAATTTATAATTGTATCCAATACGTGATGAATAACTATTTACATTTTGTTATTCGGATATTAAAGTATAATGACTTAATAAGAATGAATGTTCCACTCTGTTTCAGTTACTACTGCAGTTAAGCCAATCAATACGTAATTAGATATAACTTACTAATCGAAAATGCTTTCATATGCATATTCGTCATTAAATAATATTTGATAAGCATGAGATATCATTAATTTTAATTTAAACTGAAAAAGGAAATAAAAATAGCATTAATAGAAAACTATAACGTAACCGTTTATTAGTATTATTTGTAAAAAAACATTTTCTGGAAAAATTTCTGCACGTTTGCGTAAACAGGAGAGTTCAAGAAACAAGCGTCACATTTTTTTTCAAAATTATTAACAAACTAGCTATTACCTGTGACTCTGTTCGTGAGGAAATTTTGATGTATATGCATGAAAAACTATCAAATAATGACTAAGAAAAAAATAAACCTAACCTAAAAACGATACCTTTAAAAGTATAAGCGTATACGAAAAATATATAAAATAAATTCAATTTAATAACAAAAAGACACAACTAGCGTAAAAACAATTTATTTACATTGCATACACAAAATAAAACAAAACAGCAAATGAGGTCCATATTTAGTTAAAGTCATATTAAATCCATTTTATTTATTGATCGAGGTTGAGATAGCTGTAACAGTAATATAAACATATTTTTTAAACTTTTAATTTAATTGAAAACACAGTTGTCAACAACCAAACGAGCTTTTAAAGCCAATTAGCGTAACGCACATGTCTGACATTCCTACGCCAGTTGGGGTAACGCAATGCGGATAAGAAATTTTTTATATGCTTTATTCTGTTTTCTTTAAATTTAAAAGTACTTCAGAATGAATCCAAAATAACAATTTTTTAGCAACATTTGATTTTAAATGCATCAAACACAAAGAAAATAAATAGAATCGTTTGAAATAATCGGTCAAAATTCTTCTAAGCCTAACCTCATCTCTGTTGGGAAAAAAACTGGAACATTACTTACCTTTGACGGGATTTGGCCACATCTTTTTGGTGCGAAAGCTAGTTTTTAATTAATTAAAAATTAACTTCTCAATGAACCGGAATAAAAAGTAGTCTATGTTCTATTACTGACTATATATCTATCTTTGTGCTAAATGTTATCCAATTCTGTTTAGCCATTCTGGCGTGATTGAGTTACAAACATCCATCCATCCAAACTTTCCCATTTATAATATTAGTATAGATTACAAGGCACATTTAGAGTCATGCGCATTTGTAATAATTTTCTAGCATCTTGCTCTTTCTAGAGATTTAATTAAAAATTATAAATAATTAAGCTATGTAAAAGACGTGTATAGTTTTCATATTTACCTCATGGAGAGTACTGATCATGTTTGCCTACATTTATCATAATATTTAAATACTTATAGCTATATGGATCTAATTATAACTATATTACATGAAAATAATTAAATTTAATAGTAAGCAAAGTAATAAACATTATTTTTATTAATAAGTAGAATTGTAAAATAAATTAATAATCATGAAATCATAAGAATGAGCTATGATATTTTTATGTAAAAATTGATAATAGGTTATTTTATAACTGCTTTATAGCGTACACCAAAAAATTGCACAAATACTATTATTTTTCCCCTTTCTTCTCAAGCATTGAACCCTTGTTTTATATGTTCTCAACGTAATTCTCCTTTCAATTCATTGGTTGCTAGAAGAAAATTTCATTGCTTTTTTCGCAACGATGCACATTATCTATCTTTTGTTATGCCCGAGGCGCGTTATTTCTTACCAGAATTCGTAAAAGCGCAATTGCAATTTTTCAGCATAATTCAAAAAAGTCAATTCGTTGGCTTTCCTTGAGTTGTTGAAATTACCCTCCAGTAATAACTACCATAACTACTTTAATTGATTTGTGAATCAATCATACCTAACATTTCTTATTTAGAATCCATAACTGAAGTCGCCTTTAGAAAGAATTATACCTATAAATGGAATCTGATTCTTCTTTGAGTTCCTTTTTCTTAGTCTTTAGAATTATTTTCATTTAACTAGAAAATTCAAAAGGGTATAAATATTTCAAAGTAATATTTACTATTAAATTTTCTTTCCAGAGTCGCTTAAATGCTAATATGTCACATTAATAACTGAATTTTCACGCTTACATATAAAAATTGTTAAAAACAAAAGATTTCATTTTTTAAACTAAAACGAAATTCTTATTTCTGAAAGTACCGGCAAATCCTTATTTTCTTTCCATTTCGAGGGATAATTGCAACACTGTAAGATTCATCAAAATTGAAAATGTTTCCCTAGTTCTGAGTATGGATTTATAAAAAAGCCATTTCTTATTATATTTTCTTTTTTCTTTCTTTTATTTATTTATTATTATTATTGTTGTAATGGGAATCTTTTAAATTTATCTTCCGATTTTCTATAAATATTAACTTGTTTTTTTAATTTTACTTTCAATTCAATGTAAAGAAATGCAATTTCTACGAATTCTTGTTCAATTGTACATTTTATGGGTACAATAATGTGTCTGTTATAAAGAAATCAAAATATTTATAATACACAAAGTAATTAAACATATTTTTTTATAAATAATAATTAACAATACATTCAGTTAGTGCTATTTTTAAATCAATATTCAACTTAATGTCCCCAATTTGAATAGTTAATTAATTCACAAATATACCAAATTTATAATCAAAATCTTTTAAAGAAATAAAATCATAATTTGTTATTCAGGATAAAGTGCTCTTAGTTCTCAGAACTCAGATAATAGATTTAAGAACAATTTGATCTGATGTATAGTAATCTGTGAAGCAAATTCAGCGTTAATGGCTTAATGCAGATACATGGGACAAGCTTTATTCACCGAAGAAGGAATTCATCCGTGCAATCTCTACGATCAGCTAAACCGTCCTTCACGGTAGGAAAGATTGGTGGGGCCAAACAGATCTGTTGCTGCTTCGCTGACACTAAACTACAAAGAGTTGCGGCAAAATTAGGGACAGCATTTATTACCTGAAATATATTAATCTGAGTAAACGATAGTTAAATGTATCTTCTTGTGTAGCTTAACTTTTGTTCAGTTTAGGCATTATTAATAAATGGTTCACAATCCCAAAGAATTTCTTTCATTAAATTGCATAAATATTTTCAAAATGAAAGAGTTTAGCAAGCTCAAATGTCAAATTCCAGGCAAAAGCATTATTAGAATAAATATAATTCAGAATGATTTCGCTTAGCTTCTGTAAACTTGACTAAAAATAAGAGCATACCGCCATAACAACAACAAAAAAAATATTGCTTAGTGAGTAATTACGAGATCAGGAACTATATAGTTAAGGCTGAGATTAATTCCATTCTGGAGTATGCTTTTTGGAAAGATCTCATAGTATAACCTCAACTTTGAAATTGGAAGATATTAAAGTAATATCAATACTGTGCTGAAGATTTTGTGATGATGCATTTATCATTTGCTTTATAATAAAATATTCTACAATTAAAGATGTTGATAAGATTTGAAACCAAACATAAAATTAAATGTAATATATGGAATTCAATGTGTGCTATAACATATTGGCTATTATTGAAATCTGTTACTGATAATTTTGATTTTTGAGTTAATTACAGCATATTTAAATTGTTTACGAGCACTTTCTTTCAAATTTTTAAAAAGAAAACCACCCAATATTGTTCATTTGTACTATATCTTTTATCTGAGCACACGTTTAAAATTGATTTTTAGAAAACTCTTTATTTTAACTTAGAAATTGATCTGTAAAAAAGTAATAAGCATGGATATTTAACTAACATATATATAATTTTGATTAATATGCGGTGTTTTAATTAATTAAATGAGGCATTATATACAATCCTGAAGCAATGTATGTAAAACTAATTTATCTTCGAAACGAACAGTATTCGAACAAACGGAAGAAATTCAGTAAAAATATAATATAGAAAATATAGAAAATGATGGAAAAAATAAATGCCTTACGTAACACATTTATAAATAAAAAATTAATTACTTTGTGTGCGATTATGTAAAGAGATAATAACTGCAATTAAGATGTTCCAATCAAATCTCTTCTCAAAGTCAAAAATTTAACCTATAAACTCTAATACGGTACTTTTTAATTATTTAATGATGTATGATCTACAATCCTGAAATGTGTAAAATTAATTGCTCTATGAGACTGACGATATTTGAACAAATGGTACACATGTCGCACAGGAAATATGGAAAAAAGGAATATATTCATTTATTTTGTAACAAATTTATAAACGTACAATGAGTGATTTTGGGAGATTATGTAGAGAGATTGAGGTGATTGTAAGAGCGAGGATCGAATTCGCCCCCCTAGGGTTCGTAGGCGCATAACATAACCGCTAGACAAATGTGATCACTCAAACGCAGAGGCTGTTACTGGTTTATTAAGCGATCCCTATAATACTCCTCCATCAGCGTTATAGCGAGCGTGTGTTGTTACTGTAAAATGGTAATGTTGGCGGTTGCGTCAAGTAAGTCTGACGATTTTTTTTGTCGTGCCAAGTATGATTGGCGACTTTTGCTGCGGGTAGATTGCACCACGGCAGATGCACGAAGTTGCGTAGTCAAAGTCACCAATGACGAAGATTGAATTCTTCTAGTATAAACTAACGTCTTTAAGGTCTGTATCCAAGTAACAAAACTACTATAATAATATTCACTCCTATCCAAACGTTGTTTCTGGCTTATTAAGTTATCACCACAAGATAATGCATATAATGAAAATCTTCGAATTAAATACATTCTCAAACTCATAGCTTTATCCATAAATTATCAAGCGATATTTCTATATCTTATGGTAATTGATTTCGTTTCTGATTCATTTCAAGATTTAAAATGAAAAAAAAAAATCGTAAAAGTTAAGCATGGTAACATAAGCATATTCTAACAAACAACTTTAGCTTTCAAAATGATTTGGATTTTGTGAAGGTTTGAAACAAGTGGGAAATAATTAAAAAGAAAGATTTTCAAAGACGCTTTGATCAGTGATCCGTAGAATCACTTAAGAGTTATATTTAATTAAATGTTTTCGAAAGAGAAGCAGCTCTCCTTTAAAGTGAAATTGCTTGTCTGTTAGATACGATAGATGAAGATTGCCATTTAAAAATCTACACTTCAAACACAGTCCTGTAATTTAAAAAGTATTAAAATTAAATATGATTACAATTAAAGCAAATAGCCCAGTTATTTAACCATAATTTGATTTGAATACAATATTCGAAGTACAATTTTGAAAAGTAATTTCCTGTTAATTTACGGCTACAAAAGTGGTACTAATAACTATGAAGACAAAATTAAGGTTTATTATTGGGCCTCAGCTTCCTTTCGATTGACAAGCTTTCAGTAAATAAAATTACGATTTGAAGATGATTTCTAATGCTAATTTCATTAAATATTTGTTGTATGTATATATACTATGACTTTTATAATTGACCAAGTGCGGAAGGCTGTGTGAATCAAAGAGATAGCGACATTTTGGGATAGATGCGTTGTTAATAAGCAATTTTTTCGCTTTACCTGAAAGGATATGAATTTTTAATTTGAAAATTAACCATGGAGTTTTCAAACTACTCTTATTATATTATTTATTTATAGTTTAAAGTCACTAGAACACTTCAGCTTATAAGTCAGCATATGGAGCTATATTCCTCATCTGTTAAAAATCAACAGATGTGGATGCCATGAAAATAAATTTGTATATCTTTCATAAATATTTTTTTCACAATTAGGGTCTCATCTATACAGCAGGAATTTCCCATAAGTCATTTTTTTGTGAGAAAGAGCTAAGATCTACCTTTTAGTTGCATATTTGATTTGCAAAAGTGTTTGACTCAGTAAATTGATAGATTAACTTGAGAGTAAGCAATTATGAGACAAAATTCTAAAAAATTAATGCTAGAAGAAACGTGGTAGAAAATTCAATCAGCGAAGGGTAAAGTAAACGACTCAAAAATGTAAAGACGTTTATAAAAAACATCTTGTATCCATAGAAGTATGATCTGAAGAAATTCACCTCCAATATATTAAATAACTTAAGAAACACAATTTATGCACCCAGGATTGTAAATGGAAGAAAAAAAAACAATTTGATATTCCCATATGTTAAAATCAGCGGGGCAATTCTCCTCTCACCTTTAGAAAATCTGTATATCCATGTCTGTTGTCCTTTTATCCTGACATCTGAAGGAATATATAGAAAGCGGAATGGAGTTCCTCTTGATTGTCGTCAGCAGTAATGCAGTATTGAAATTTGATTTGCTTTATTATACAATGAAGAAAACTGTGATATTTTTCTTACTAACTATAAAACACAAAATTTATCCAAAATTATATCCAAAAAACTCATACCAGATTTTTTTTATAAACGTCTTTATAATTTTGAATTATCGCATTTACGTATACACGGAAATATACACGAACAGATAGATATCCTTTTAGTAGATTTGATTCAAAATTCAATATGTACCTGTCTTGACGAGGATAAATATGCATATTTATGCAAAATGTTATTAATATAAGTCTTTATAGTTGATTATGATTATATAAGTTTAAATAGTACTGTATATCATTTTAATTCTCTTTAAATGAAATCATTTTAATTTTTCTTTAAAGGATATCATTTTACTTCTTCCTTTTATGATACGATTCAACTTTTTATTTTTAACCAAGCAATTATAGCATTTTCGTTTTTATCAATAAAATATAAAATCTTTCATCTCTATTCAAAAATATGACACATAAATAACATTAGGGTTCAAGAAAGCATGTGAAATTTGGAGTTAAACAATTTTTCGGATCATTAATGCATTAAATAACGCAATCATATTTCTGCATAGCTTCCCAATGAGTGCAAGGTACCGATATGAACGGCGAGAATTTAAGTAAAAGACATAACTCAAATTTAAATAAAATATTGCATCAATAAATTGATGACGAAAGAAAGTTGCAGTAAAACAAGAGAATTTTGAATAAATTCAAAGAACAAAACGACTGTTGAAGAATAAAATATGAATTTTTCGTAATGATAGCATAAAAAATAAGAGCATTAAAAGGAATCATCCAAAATTAATTATAATTTAAAACTTTAACAATTATTCTGTTTCAGAATGCAGAATTAAAGATGACAAGGCAGATTTTAGAAATATTGCTGTAAATCTATTGGAAAAAAGTATTATGATGAATATTATATATTTTAAAAGGAAATATTATATTTCGAAACAATATTTCCACAACCTGCGGTGACACAGGTGATCTTATATTCTTTCATTTCATGAATTATATGGAACTAATTATCTAAACAGGACACTATACTTGCAATTAAATGCATTAAATATATATCCATTTCTACCTTTGGAAACAATATAAGTATATTCTTTGATAGAGAGTTTCATTTCAATTAAATAGACTTCCAAATTTAAAAATTTTCATTTATCTAATTAGATATCGGTAGAACAATTTTTAATGTTATAAATATATTTAACTTCTTCATTTATTTGTTTATTCTTCATTTTAAAGCAAAATGAGTTGTGTAGCTTTAGTTGTGTAATTTAATACAATTAGTGGTGCAATTTCATGTAATTTTGAAACGCTGTGAGATAATGAGGACAAAATGTAAGCAAGTGAAGATTTTTAGGCGAAAATGAATTTCAGATTAGAACCACAGGATAAAGAAACCAATAGACGGCTCCCACATATTTTTACATTTCAGGTGCTCAGACTTTCTATGAAATATTAGTCAGGTTAGTTATTAATTAATTCTAGTATTTACTTGAGGCTCTAACATTTCAATGCTCCGAATATGTTGAGAACGTTGTAAATTTGAAACATTAGGATAAATACAATATGCTTAGTTTTACAATACGCTTTAATGTATACATGTATGACAGTAGTATGATGTCATATATTCCGTCATAATAGCATGATCTTTTTTTTTCAATGTCAATTCCAGTCGAATTTATTAGTTTATTAGTCGAAATTAAATTAATGCGACATACCTAGCGTTAAGTAGTTGAGCTTTAATAAATTTTGTTTAACTTACATTTTTCTCAGGTTTCTTTTACTTGTTTTATTTTTAATAGCAACAAGTAATATATATATATTTATATATATATA
>JAPMOQ010030349.1:1435482-1474559 GCA_026543055.1 Argiope trifasciata | reverse complement strand
TCAAAGATTTCATTGCCTTTAACCAGAATTACTATTACTAAGAAGTTAAAAAAATAATATAAAATAGAATGGCATAAAAGAAGCAGAAAGTTCATCGGTTAAAAGCTTGATAACGGTCAAATGGATGAAAATTTTTACTTTTTTGACAACTTAAAGAAAATGAACCCACATTTATATGCCAATGAAAAGTCCGCTTAGGGATTAATATAATGATAAAAATACACATGTCCATTAATTTCCCAAAATATGATAAACATCGAAATCAACTTCCCACACCAGTTTCAATTCATTAAGAAATCCCATTTACATTTTATTAAGAGAATTATAAAAGATAACACCTTCGAAAATATTTCATTTAGCATTTGAGGGCAATTTTGAAAATGAAGGTTAAAATTTAATTTATTTAAACCTGAATTTTAATCTTCGTCAGGTTCGTAAAAAATTATAATCATTGGGCATTAATAAGGATAATATTTAAAAACTCCAAATAGGAGTAAAGTAATAAAGTTTTTTTTTCATATCCATAATGTTTGCATCTAAATGTATTTAATAAACATTTAATAGAAAAAATCTATAAAACTTATGATTAAGTATCAATTAATTGAGTTGAAATTTTGTTTCGTTACATTAACATCTCATTTTAAAACAACATTAGATATACTTGGGAACGGACTTAGTAATCTTGCACCGAGGTCAGAAGACGATGACAACACCTGACTTGAGCCTCCTGAAGAAATTTTACGTATGAATCCCGTTTCATTGGCTCAGTAGCAGCCAATGAAATATGTCAAAATGGTGCAAATCAAATACTCAAATTTAGTATAGATTTATTTTGAAGGACAAATATGAATCTAATAAGCGTTTAACATTAAAAAAACATTATGATAATAAGATTTTTCAATTTTTTTTTCAGCTCAAAAGAATCAATCGAATATACTTATGCTCAAAACACGTATAAAAATGGATTTATATCCAATAATTTCGAAATCTAAAGTCCAACTGAATATTGTTTTACATTTTCTTCTTCACTTTCAGCCTCATGAGCACATGTGGGGAAACAGGAGTGCCAAACTTGGCAGGTTACCCCAATTTCAAATTCACTTTTTTCACACGCCCACTCCAAACTTAAATCCCACACTAACGTTAGGACTTTCAGTCCTAATGGATATAACGTGAAACAGACCAACTTACACGACGATTGTTATATCCCGTACCTGAAACCCTCAGAAGGCGAGACTTAACCAGCTGGTCATTGTGGTTCACAAGTGATTTGAAGAAACCGTATATCGATTATCGACATATTAGCTTAATGCAGGCACCTAACTTTGAACAAATAAAATAATTAAGAAAAAAAAAAGTTTGAAATCCTACAGTTGTATTTCCTGAATTTCTCTTCTATTTTAATATTTAAATAGATAGACATTATTAAACTGAAGCCTATTAAATTTCAAATTTTTAAAATTAAAAACAAGCAACGCATAAAATAATCAGCAGAAAAAAATTAGTTTAATATCTTTCGCTCGCATTTTCCTTTATAGATGTTAAGCCATTCTTTCATTTCAATATTAAGATATAAGTCACAGGAAACTAATCAGAATCGCGCTATAAATACCTGTAAAATATTCGTTTTTTATTTTTTCTAGATTGTGAATTTCTTTTTTTTCCTTTCAGACCAATCGTGCCTTACAGAATTCAATTACTCAAATAGCCATGCAATTCATATGTGAAACTAAGAAATTTAATAAAGCTGCTTTGAGGTTTTGAGTTAAAAAAATATCTCTGCAATAAAGCAAGTGCCAGAATAAAAGTAGAACGGGAAATTATTTACCCGCATCTGATCATCACAAGTTCTCGTAACTAATAAGTTTAGCCGCGGAAGTGACAGCACACATAAGGATAGGGAGGAATAAAATATAAAAGTTCTCCTGAGATTGTGCGAATGATCATAAAAAGTAAAGGCGAGAAACTCAACTTAATTAAGGCAGCAGCAATTTACGACTGCAGTGGATAATATTTTTCAAAAATTCATGGACGATTTACGCTTATCAGAGCTATAACTCTAAGCATGAAGTTAGAATTTTTTTTAGATTCCTTTAATCTTATTAATTTATGCCATAAATGAAACTCTAATGAACCAAGCCTGCCGTCGTATAACTAGGAAATTTTTTATTGAATATTTATTTTTTTAGTTTTATACGTAGAATTGTTGCCCTTTAATTTTTCATAATTTATAAATAGAAATAAGAAGCGGTTTCTTAGATATAGGCACAAGGTATAGGGCGTTATTTTTTATTTAGAATTCCTTTAGATGAGAAAAATAGATTACATAATAAGAGAGTTTTTGAAGGTTTTTTTAATATGTATATTATGGAGATTAACATCATTAAACTATAGAAGATGAATAAAATAAAACCGTTGATACGTTTATTAGTTAAATTCTTAACTGATAACTTAAAGATTTAATGGAAATAATTAAAAACTAAAATATATTCAGACTAAAAAATATGTCTGGAAGAAATATATATATTTACTAAATAATAAGTTTATTTAACTACATCGAATCAGTATGCTGCATTTGATCAAATAGGAACTACTTTATGAATTAATTAAATATTCATAAAAAACTGTTTCAAACTACTTCAAATTTATAAGAAAATTTGATTAAAGTATTTGCTAAAAATTTAATCAAAGATAGATTTAGTAAATTATAATTAAAAAAATTATTTCGAAACTTAACTAAGGCATAAATTATTCGAAACATATATAAGAGGTGTGAGTAAAAAAACGTTTACTAGCAGCAGTATTTAGATAGTGGAAATTGGGATGGGAATATTGTTAACCAGAATGCAGAAAATCCCGCTGGTTGTCTTAGACCGGTCGTTCGAGCAGATCGTGTTAGTATTAAGACTTCACACAAATACAATAATTACAAGACGTCTAGAGAAGTGGTCTCAGAAGTGCAAGGCATGATACGATTTCCGTGGGCCAAGAATGTGCCCCCATCGGGCATTTACAGACAAATCGTTCTTTTAAAACAGACAAAGAGATGACTAGAAACGTTTAGGTGGGGGTCAGGAGCACTTCCCACCATACATCACCTATTCCATTTCAAGTGACTATTTCCTTTTTCCGACATTGAGGAAGCAGGTATCCGAAATAAGGTTCATATCAGATTATGATGTTTAAAAAGTTGATGAAAACTGACTCAGTACCGGGGACCTGATTATCGGCCAATAAGTTCTGTTATATGTATTGGTACAGTGGTATGATAAATGCCTTCCAAAGCTTGGTAATTATGTAGAGAAGTGACATTCACATATGATTCGTAATTAACATTTTTATCCTGCGTCCAATTTCTTTTTCACATAATTGATTGAATGAACAGTCAATGAAAAGTACAAAATATATTGATAAACTTTTTCTGATTATAATGAATAATTTCAAGGATCAGAAATCTGAGTTATACTTTAAAATTAGTTTAAAAATTTTGTTTTAGAGTATGATTATTTCAGATCGATATGGATACCATAAAATTTGACAAGAGTATACAAACGTTTTGAAATTTCAATTTTTTATTGCTTTAACATTCAAGTTACTTACGATGAAATTTCGCGTAATAATGTATTGAGAATTTTTCTGCCATTTTAATATATTGTATAAAATTTAACAGCGATATCACTGCAGAAATAACAAAATATTCTCGGCATATTTGTGTTATATTAGTAATTTTATTTGTGATCTGATGAGCTACTGATGATGAGCGTGATCTGATGAGATACTTTGTATTAATATTACATTCATACCAGTACAATATATTGGTCATGATTGATAGACATGTTTTTTACTGTATATTGTAAGATTTTTTCATATAAAAGAATATAAATGTTTTGAAGAGAAATGCAACGACTAATTCAGTTTCCTTTCAATACAGTTTTTTTAACATTGGACAAAGTGATGCTGAATTAAACACTCCCTTTTTCATAACCTTATTTAATTAAAAAATATTGCTATATGTTTAAATTCAAGATTCTTCATGCCTATTTGAAAGATTCTAACTTAACAAATCCGATATTAGTTTAATACCAATTTTCTTCATAGAGCATCATAGAATATCAGACAGTGAATCGCAAATTAAATAGCATTCTCTTAATTTATTTTGTTATAAAACTGTTTGTTTTCTATAGAAAAATTTTGATATAATTGAAACGCAAACTTTTTGCATGATTTAATAATTGGAAAAACAGTGATCTACATTGAAAGTAATCAGGATTCAAAGGTTTAGATTTAATATTTTTGACTTCTACAACATCGGTAGAGATAAGTTTTTAAGGCATTAAAAAGTACAAAAAAAATAATTTCGCTAGTTATAAAACTATACTCAAGGTACTCTTATTAATTATGAAAAAAATTGAACTTGTCTATCAAATGCTATAGTTTGATGATTGGAATCACCAAAATGGTTTTATTTTTTTCTGAGCGCTTTTTGATAGCCATTACAGCCTACAAGTACCAACATTTCTTATGACGATACAAAGAAAGTCATTTTTATTATATTTTAATCAACTGAGCCTTCTCACAAGTATTTAGATTTAAAAGGCACGATATTTCATTCTGATATCTAGAAATAGTTTTGAAACACCCATCTTATTAAATGCTAATATTAAAGGATGATGCGTATTCACTGCATGTAGTGCAGATGTTTAACCTAGATGTTCCAATTTATTGCAATATACTTTAAAGCGTAGGAATACGCGGCATGGCATATAATTATATTAATAAATTAAATACTAATTAAAGTTATGACTTTATCTGCTATACTTTTCAAAATCATTATTGCAATGTGAGTTTCAATACTATTTTGAAATTCAAAAAAGTTATTTTTAATACCAGCAGTGTAGTTTTAATGCTATAGTTTACGGAATTTTAATATTTTTTAATAATTATTATTTGTATTTATGAACAGGAAGGAAGGCTTTCCAAAAAACATTAAAAGTTTTCTTTTGCTGAAAATAAACTCATGTCCATAAATTAAGGATATTTCAGAGTTTCAGAGACAAATATTCTTAATTTATGGACATTTATTTTTCGAAAGTTGACTTTCATATTTGGAACGCCAGGAGCACGTTACTACCAAGAGAACATTATTGAATGGCATCGTTACTGTAGTGCATGATTATTCATTGCGAGAGGAATTATTCTGGATTCCAGAACTGAACTGAATTTTCAAATTATGGAACTATGGCATACCAAGTCTATCGAGACCTCATCCTGGAATAACATGCACAATTGTTTCGGGGTAAGATGGCCGTGTTTATGGATGTCCTCATCTTACAAACATCGTAATCGAAGGTATTCAGTCGGAGGATATCACTCGTATGGACTGGCCAGCATTCTCACAGGATTTGAATCCAGTAGAGCATGTATGGCACATACTTGACAGACGAGTTACAACCCGCCAACCACCTCCTTTAAGTCTACCGGAATTTTGAAGAGCATTGCTTGATAAGCGGTGTAATATTCCTCAAGATCAGAGCGATAATTTGATAGCGAGCCTAGGTGTTGCACGGACTGTATTCATTATCTGGGAAATATACTGTATATTAATCATCATACCAACCATGTAATATCGGTTTTTGCACATAGTTCTTTTTTCGTAATTTGCTCCAGGGAGCAAAATACCGCAATTTTTATTAATGATATCAAATATCATCTTTTATGCTTTTTACCTTTTGGTTAATAAGTAGGCTTTACGAATAAGTGACACTTATTTTGCTTTTCTTCCGCTTTGTGAACTTGCATTATTCTTTATTTATGGACACGAATGTACTTTATTGAAGGAATCATAAAGAAATTATATATAAAAGATTTACTAAAAATTTCTCTATCAATATTCCTTAAGAATTATCTGGTCGTTCAAGACTGCTATTGATTAATATGAGCTTGCAATTTTCACTAACATGATAAGGAAAATTTTAAAATTTCCGGGCCGTTTATCCCTAAGCAAAGAAAAAAAATTAATGAAAAATTCAAAATACTTAGCTTCCCCAAAGAAATTTTATGAATGCAATTTTGTGTTGGCCTTTGCACTTTTTTCTGAACTTCTAAAATTAGCGAAAAGATAAATTCAATTATATATATATATATAATTTTAAAAACAAAAAATCATACCGAAATTAATAGCTCAGAAATGTGAGAAAACTGTCGCCATCTTTCGAATTTATTTTAAATAATAATTTAAATAAAGGCTTAAAAAATGGAAGAGAAAGAAGCATTATTTTCCTTCCATTGTTTCTGAAAAGGTCGAAATATATTCCCTTTTACTCAGGATCTGATTTGGTATAAATTTATCGATTCGGCGGCTTTATTGATAAACGATTAATCAGTGGCCACCCCTACAAAGTTTTGTTGATCATATAAAAGAAATCGCATGCCATAAATAAGACAGTTCCGATATTTTTTATCCTTATTTTTCTCAATGATAAAATGTAAATAAGGTAAGAAAGCTAAAAAGAAAATGCTTTCAAAAGTAGAAAAAAAAACTGATAAAAATATTAAAATCCTGTGTAAATTTTAGAAAACTGTTCTTTCTTGCAAATAAATCGATTCTTAGGATTTGCATTATTTAATGGCATCCTTAAAAGAAGCGACGCATTTAAATAATATCCATTGCAAAAAGGAATGAATTATTAGGAAAACATGCCAAATGTTTCGCTTCTTAAGAGATTTAAATAAAGCTTCTTAGTTATTATTATCATAAAATGCAGGTTTTCCTTTATATTTCGTTATATATCTTCACAGAAATTTTTAAATGATTAATTTAAATGTTTGATACATTATGTTAACTCAATAATTTAAGCTAATTTGGGTCATTTATTGTCTTAATTCAAATATAACGAAGCTTTACTTAATAAACTACTTGTATAAGAAATACCTTTTTTAATGAAGAAGCGTACTTAAATATATTTCGTGCTTTATTATAATTACTATGTAGCATTTTAGTCAGCATTCTTTCTTCTTCATGCCTTGGCTTTTATTTTCAAGTTTTATATACAATTTTAATAAGGATAATTCCAAAACATTCATTTGAATAAATCAAACCATATTTATATAAAACGTCGATCAATATTGCCACGATATCCTCAGGACATTTCTGCACTCAGAATGTCGGACAACATCGTATAAATATTGTAAATGTCCTGTATTAATAAGGAAAGGGTAAGAAATTATAAATATTTAAGAAGGAGAATGTGAAGATGAGAAAATTTAAGAAAATATTTTACCCCCAGTCAAGAAAATAAATAAAGATAGCAGTTTAATCGAAAAATGATTGATGGGTTTATTCAAAAATATTTCTCCTGTAGGATATAAACTATGTGAACCTACTAGGGCAACCAGCAGCATTTGGCCCCAGAGCTAGAGTTCTCCCGTCCGGACAGCATCCAAAAGGTGATTGAAGACATACACTGGCTGAAACCACTGAAAAAAAGAAAAAAATTATTAATATCCGAAAATTTTGAGTGAAATGATGAGAATTATTCAGAAAATCGAATATATGGTGTCAGTAAATTTCGTATGAAAGATTAAAATAGTAATAGACATAATGTTCACTGAAAAAAATTTTAAAAAATGATTGATTCAGTTTGTGCAGGTTTTGATATTTAAGATCTAAATTAGAGAGTAAGATGCTCTAGAAAAATTATTTGTAAATGGTTTAATCATTTTCTAGAAAAGAGTTTGAATATATATATTAAAAATGCATTTGTTACAAATGGAATTCAACTTTATGTCCTTATATCTTTTTATAAAATTTATTGAAAAAATATTTTTATAAAATTTGTTTTATGCAAATGGGGATAGTATGTTTTAAACTTTCTCCCATATTCCTCAAAACAGATAAAATTCTGCTCTCACTGCGAAAATAGGTAAACAGCAACTTTTGGTCATTGGGCAAATCTCGGAATGCCATGAACACTCTACTTGAAAATTTCGTGCTTCTAGTTTCGTAAAGACAAACAAATTTGTATTTGAAATATTGTTTTGTTTGTTGTTGACTGTTTTATAACAGAATTTGGCATAAAAGTACAAAATTAGAGAATTTTTAAGTATTACATATCATTCATTTCTCCTTGTAATCCTTGTAAAGGAACAGATCGACAAATGGGCGATCGGGTAGCGCATTTTGAACAAATTTTCATACAGATCTATACTTTAAATGCTAAAATTTTCTGTATTGTTATTTGTTTGTTAAAATAAATTTCCTCTATTGTTATTTGTTTGTTAAAATAAATTTTCTCTATTGATATTTGTTTGTTAAAATAAATTTTCTCTATTGTTATTTGTTTGTTAAAATAAATTTTCTCTATTGAATATTCTCACTTTATATCGAGTCTCCCCCAAGCAAATTATGGATTTTAAAAATTGATAAAAAATAAAGAAGTATGTGATAGGAATGCATCGTATGCAGCTCAGGGAATTCTTTCTTAACGAATTGTCGATTTAGTAATCAATTTCACCAGCAGGAAAAATAAAATTGGTATGAAAATTTTGTAAGGACTGTCACAAAAAAGGAATTGTCCATGTAATCATCATTTCCAAAAATAACGTGATGCAGTTCTGAGGCAAAAATTTCCAGACATGCACGAAAAATACACTTGTTACAAAGCTTACAGTGCCATCCGTTTTTGTAATTTTAACAAAATTTTAAATTCTTACCCTAATTTACCATATTTGACCACAAAAGATATTAATTTTTATCGCATTCCAACTTTCCTTTTTTAGTAATTTTCAAAACATATCAGATATCAGTATTATTTAGATATTTTCAAAATACTTCTTAATAATAAACGCCATAAAAGCATTGGAATGATGAGAGGTGATCCCAAAAAAGTTTACAAGCAGGCAGTATTTGGTGAGTAGAAATTGTGGATGGGAATATTGTGACCCAGAGTGGAGACAGATGGTGCTAATTGTCTCAGCCCGCTGTTGCTCAAGTAGGACTGAGACTTGAAACAGAGAAAGTTATAGCAAGACGTTTAGACGTCTAAAAAGGATTTTGCCCAGAAATGCGAGACGTGATGCGATTTCTAAGGGAGAGAATAGATCCCCATCGGACATTCACAGACAAATCGTTGAAGTGTACGGTGGGGGGAGATGAAGTAATGAGTAAATTACAGGTGGCAAAACGGTGTCGCTCATTTGAAATAGGCACAGAGATTGCTGGAAACGTTTAGGTGAGAGGTCTTGAGCCCAACCCCCTCATACAGCAACCGATTCTGTTCCCATTAACTATTTCCTTGTTTCGACATTGAAGAAACACTTATCCGAAACAAAGTTCATACTAGGCAATGATGTTCAAAATGTTGCCAATAACTAGTTCAATAGCCAGTGATCTGATTATTACCAGAAGGGGTAAGCAAACTAGTCCAGTGGTATGATAAATACTTCAACAAGTTTGGTAATTTTGTAGAGAATGGACCGCCAGAAATACCTGTGTGTCTATTAAGTAAACCATTTTTCCTTGCCCTCATTAATTTTTTTTGGTTCTTCTCACGTATAATACGATTTAACAGGTGTATAGCCGCCGAAACTTTCTCGTATGCTTTTTAGAAGTTTTATTCCTCTTCCTCTGCTTAAAATTGTCGATTGGAGATACGGCAGTGAATTTCTTGTAAAGCCAATCGTGAACTGTGGTTAGAAAATACAGATTTTTGTCTGGAATCCTGCATTTTTACAAAGTTTTTCAAAAGAATACGTGTTTTGGATACATTTTTACCGATAAAGGTGACATGAGACTATAGTTTTAATCCGAGATAACATATCGAATTTCATTGATTCATCTCAATCCATTTATGAGCTATTGCATTTACATGCGTGCAAATGTGCAGATCCATCATTCGATGTTTCTATAGATTTAGTTTAAAATATGATTAATACCTATATTTTAGATGTAAAATTTGATTACTTTTTCATTTAGACTTTCCCATTTTTGATGTTATAGAGATCTTTTTTTTTCTCTACTAGCAATTAGGCAGAAATATTTTTTTTCTAAAGAACTTCGTTGCATATTTGATATGGATCCTCAAATTGGATTTAACGTACCAAATTTCAGCTATTAGACTCATTGATTTTATGAGTTATCGTTTTCACAGAGAGAAAAATATAGCACCAATTTTGCGTTTTCGATCTAAGAAAAATCTGAAATATAAAGATTCATCAAATATCCAAGTTCAAATACTTCTCCATACTCTGTATAGGAAAGAGTAGAAATTTGTTTCCATACATTAAAAAGGTCACAAATTAAGGATTAGTCAAAATCTTAATGTCTAATTTTCTGATGATAAATTCGATTTTGATATTAATTTCTCTGTATATATATATATCTTGTAAATAGAAATGAAAATAAATGCATTTAAAAAATATAAGCGCAGAAAATGTATCTCAATTGATTAAAATTGCAAAACTGTTATGCTAATTAGCTTACTATTCATTTACACATTACATGGCAAATGAAGGATTGTCGTTGTTAAAACATGTAGTAACAAATGCACCAAACTCGTTAATTATATTTTTTTAAATTCATGGACAGCCAGGAAAGAATAACTACTTTTAGTCATGGATTTATATGGAACAAAAATATCATTTTTTCATTTGTCTAAATTAAAATCGGACGCTGCTAGCCTAAGAATTTCACAAATCTGAGCAGCAGTAATTTTCAGTTATCTGATATCCTAGTGGATAAAATAAAATTCTAGATTCTGTTATTAATGTTCACGATTTTAAATGCCATCGGAAATTCGTATTTTTCTGAAGACTAAGTATTTTTTTTACGTACAGTTTCATTAAACCAACGGATATTTTTTTTAAATCGTACAATACAGTTATTTTTTACTAACATTAACTGTTCTCTAAATTTTTGGACACTCTGTATTCTTCAGTATTCTAATATACAGACTAAGTGTTGATCGCTTTATTGTTTATATGAAGCAGAAAAGTTTTCTGATAAATGTTCTAAAAACCTCTAAAAAGCTGAATATATTTTAAAAGATTAATATTAATTTCTCTTCAATGGTTATCGAATATGTTAGCACCAAAAAAGTATTTATATGATTGATAAATCTCGAAAAAGTCACTGTAATACTTGAAACAATAAACAATTTGTGTTATAAAGATGAATTCATTTTTTCAGTTTCATTCAGTCAACAAAAGGGTAATTTTTTTGCAGTTAAGTCTCTTAAACTATGCTCATTTGTATAGTAAAGCTTAAGAAACTCAGGAAATATTTAATTTATACAAATAAATTTTAGCTTTATTTTCCTATACAAAAGGGGGTTAATTCGGAGAATCTTCAAATAAAAAAATGATCTGAAGGAATTTACTCTAGAAATGTTTGAAAGATTCTTCAATATTTGAATAGTGGAAGCATTTAAAAACTCATTTCTTCATATAAAATATTGTTGTTGATTTTCTAAAAATCGATGTTCCCGAAACACTTCTTTTATTACAAAATGTCGATCATTACTAAATCTCATAATATTTTTCTATTAAAATTAAATCTTTAATGAGGAAATTCTAATATCCAATATTTAGAAAGAAAAATATTTTCATTTTGATTATTGAGAACTGAACAATTCATAATTGAAATTTATGATGAGATTTTTATAAATTTATTCTGGCAATTTTTTATAGTGTAAAATACTACAAATTTTTAACTACATAATGTATTAAAACTATTCGAATTCATCAAAATGTATTAAATATCTATGTTTTTAATTTTCAGAAAAAATTGACCCATTCAACTAATTTGCTATTATGCCTATTCACATAACAATAATGATAGGGCAGATTTTTTTGTTTTATTTATGTTTTATAACGTATATTTACTGGGATTGGTCTTCCCAAGACTATCTGAATTATAATCTATTGAATGTGTTTTTTCAAGGATCGTCACATAATATCGTCACTCAAGCTTTATGAAATATAAACCTTTGACGTTAATATAATATAATTACCGAATCTATCATGAAATTCTTAGTGAGTTGTTTGACTATCCATTCCTGACATGTGACTAATAGTGTCCGAAAATCAAAATTGTGTCTTAGATGTATTTTTTTCTAACCAACTAAAACAAAAATTTGATCAAATCTTACTTATAGTCTTAAAATCCCAAAGAAAATCAAATATACTTTTAACCACATATTTGGCATATTTAAGTTATTGCGTCTTTGTGCTATCACCTTTATTTATTTCTGAAAGCATAGACCGATAAACGACCAATCCTTTGTCGGATTTGGTTCAAAACTTCAAGAGATTTTAAATTATAGATATTGATTTTGTAGATTTAATTTTATCCTAGCTATTATCCTTGCATGCTCAGTGAGGTTATTTTATCCGTACAACTGGCCAAACTAACTTACTCTGAATAGATTTGGAATATATTATGCTGGAAATATACTAAAGACTACATAGCACATTTCATCCTTTCGGATCAAACCGTTTTTGAGTTCTCTTTGTCACAGGATGACAGACAGGCAGACATTTCTCAACAATGTGTTTTTTGCACTCAGAGAGATATAAGACATGAAAGTTCGTCAAAACCTTGAGTTGGAAAATTTTGATAATCACTTTCTATATTAAGTGATAAAGTAAAAAGGAAAAGCTAATTTACTTCAAATATATTAGAAATAGATAATGCAATATATATTTTGGAAAGTAAAATGCATGTCAAGCTTTATGTAAGATTGCTATGCTAAATTGTTGCCAAAACAACACATTCTAATTTTGAAATTTCGACAAGCTATACGGTGACTTAATAGATTTGAGCTCATTCATAAGGTTCTTAGTTCTACAAGGTTCAAAGTGGTTTTTTGTGAATGAAATTCTGTATTAAGGAGAATAAAAATAAAAGAGCATTTTTAGTCTAACCATCTTATATCTTTTATTTTATTTATATTTTTAACCACATTTCTGACATATGAAATAAATAAAGCAACATTTTATTATTCAGATACCTCAGATAGAGTTCTGGGCCTCTTTAGGCCCTTGTAAATATTATTGATTAAAAAGATTTGGAATTAATTTTCCAATTTCTCTAGCGTTTTGACTCTCCATAATTACATAAAACATTACTTTATGCGTTTGATTAGATGGTTTTCGATGCGAAACAAACGCAATCAAAGCGACTCTGATCCCGCCCTGTAAGATGAGGTTCCTGATTATAAATTTACTAGTGCATATTTACCTCCACAGTTCTCCGAAGCTACGATCTGAATATTTTGCTGTAGGCGGCAGGATTCCTCTCGGAGTCTACACTCATTTTCGTAGAGCCTGCCGTCAGATCCACAAACAGAATCTCTGATGGGTGAGCAATGAAAAGAGCACACGCAATGAACGTAACCTCGGGGGTCGTGGTCGCAAACTCCGCCGAAACGGCAGTTCGCTAATTCGCAGGTCAGGCTGTGCATGTTGACTTCATGGTCTGGAAGACAAGAATCAGAAGTGAGATTTACATTCTAAATAATGAAACTATAACAAGCCACATAAGAAGTTGGTTTTAATAAATAAACTGTTGCATGCAACATGATTAGTTTCAACAGATAAACTCTTAGATTCCACATTAGAGGTTGGTTTCGATAAATAGTTGTTCACGACTTAAAATTTTTTAAAGATTTTATTTCTATAACAAATAAGAGTTTGTGTTTAAATATATTGAAACAAAATTATGTAATATATTTATGCCACAAAAGAAATTTATGATAGTTAAATTATTACAATTTATATCTATACAGTTTTACGTAATGAAATATGACACATTAGACGGGGCAGTATTATTCATTTTTGTGATATAATTCAATAATAATAAGAGATCAATCAAATATAATAAGAGATCAATCAATCAATCAAATATAATAAGAGATCAATGCAAATCGGAACATTTTTTGACAGACTGTTTCACTTTAGCAGATTTCTCATTTTTTTAACAGTTCTAAGACAAACTGTTTCGCAGTTAAATAGGCACTCAAAAGATGTATAATAATAATTTTAAAAAGTAAAAATATTTCTCTAACTGCTTTAAAATTAAGCTTTAAAAGTATATATTTATTAAATAAATATTATTCTCTTGACTATAGGTATTGCACTAGATATAAATGATGAGAATTTTATTCCTTTGTATTTTGGTACATTCCGTTTCCAAGGATCTTTGGTGACAATCAAGTTATTTTCGCCTAAATTCCAACATTACAACGAATTCGCTAAAATTTTTCTTTCTACGAATCTTTATGCCTAAGTGTTGTAATGAGCCGTGTTAAGTTTACTATAATTATTTACGCATCAAGCCAACAGTTTGTCAATTTTTGTCGCCAAGAGCTTGCTGATTTTCTTACTGCCATCGGAAACGTAAAAATATATGTATTTTAAACTTATTTGTAAAATTTATTTGTAGAAATCAAGATAAAGCATTTAAGTGGTGTTTAATATCGAACGATCAAATTATGGTTCTCGGTTGAGCTTTGAAAAAAAATATGCATATTTTCCATAGGTCATGGGTAATATTGAAATATCAAAAAGGCTCATTTATTTTTAAATAAATTTCGTTCACTATCACTTAAGTACTGCTTAATACCCACTACTTTTGATGTAATAATATTTATAAGATATTTCAGTTAAGTATAATATAATAGCGAGCTTGATATTATTATTTTTATAGCCCATCCACCCTCTTATTAATAACTGTGTTTTGTAAACAGTCATTTACATATCGATTAATTTCTAAGAATTTGGCTATTTGTATTATTCTCACATTACTTATAAATGTCTAAAATCCTACTAATTTTAAAAATCCAGAAAAAGGTTTTTTATTTACCAGAAAATAAACAAAATAAAACAAGTTATTTAAAGTTTAAGCATATAATTGTAAATACTAAGTTACTAGATACATTATACGATACCGTAAATTTATTTTAGGAATGTAGTCATATTTATTTATCTATATCTTAAAATTAAATTATATTCCTGTTTACAGCCATATTTTAACTCTAGAGTATGATAATAAGCAAATTAAAGTCACATATCTGCCATATAAGATTTATTTCAAATATAAAATTCATGTCATCATACATTTATATATAAATATTCATTTCATTGATTTTTTTACTCTAAAGAACTATAATATATATTTCATATATTGAACATGAGATTGATATTAGATTAAATTAGAGTTTCATTAATTTTAAATAAGAAATACATAGAAAAATGGCTTCCATTAAAATAAATTTATTCTACTTTAAAATGTTTTTATAGCAATGCACATAATAGAAACTTGCTTATTGTATAGAATCATGTTATATACCTCATACACACAGTAAGACAAAGAGAAAGTAATCAATCTGTTGAAATAATAATTTTAAATTTCGAAACATTCGTACTTTATCTATTAAATAATACAACAAGACCAACACAGGAATTGAATTCACATCAAAGTTTAACAATTATTCAACTTAATTTTACTTGAAATATGTAGAAGAATTTTGCTTATACCTTACACTTTAAGAAAAAAAAATAAACAAGTTTCTATTATGCGCATTGCTATGAAAAGAATCTACAAGGAAAAGGACATTCATCATCAAAATATAAGGGTTATTTTAAAAATGATGTCCTAAATTGTATATATTTTTATCAATATTACTTAGAAATATTACTATAAGCCCTGAATTGTAACTCATAGTATGTATTGCTTAAGCGTAAAAAAATAAACTGGCAAAAACAGTGGAACATTATTAAATTATTTCAATTATTTAAGCATTTGTAAGCTGGAATGCGACATACAAAGGCTTTTAATTTTTTCTTCGCGCCAAGAATACATGAAAATACGTTTGCCAACATGAATTTACATTTTTAGGCACAATTAGGGATGGCTTTAAGAGCCATAAATGAAATTATGGTTTGTATTATGTGAATTCAACCTACGTGTCTTCACGACTTCATAAAAAGTCAGATTTTACTATTTAAGGCTTTTTGTGATTTGTGGGGGTTTTTCAATCTCTCTTTGAATTTTAGGTCATTGCGAACTCAGCTTTATGTGAAAGAGAGATTCTGGATGAACACATATCAATGTGAAAAATTTTGATTAACATCCGTGAAACGTGGGATGGGATACAAAATATTTATGCCTTTTTTTAAAATTTTATCTCTACTCAATGATGAAGTTGAGGAAATAGATATATCAATAGTGTATCAAAAAGGCAACTATAGATGTATCAATAGTTATGCTTCCCTTTGCACAGATGGGCCTTGGAGAAATTGTGTCAGTTTAAGAGGTTATAAATTTGGTAATGTCTTCTCAGCCTGAGTTGATTAACCACTTGGTAACTCTCAATCGATGAGCATAGAGGCGAAATACTGTCCAAGATTGTTTTCTGCATGTATTATGTGTATAAACACATTGAAATAAATCTGAATCTCACTGAAAAGAAGTATCTATTCAATATTTTTCGGATATGCAATGTTTATTATTAGTTTTTTAATACTAATTCACAAGTTCTTTTGCAATTAAACAAATAACGCATTTTTATATCAAACTTTAAGAAATTTAAAATAAAATATTTAAAAATAGAAAATAGCAGGTTATATGAGCAACTTTCATCAATTGATCTTGTGCTGGTAAACTTAAAATTCTACAAAAGTTGAATTTCGTACATACAAACAACTAAAAAATGACGCATTAATGCGCTTCTTTAACAGTTCTGCAAGCAGTTTCTGGTTTCTACAGCTAGAATTCAAAATTTGCCAAACAATCGTCTATTTATTATGAAAGCCAATGACATAAGTAGAAAATTTATGGTGAAATCATAATTTTTATTTTATTTTTTGTAATATTTATGGAAGACATACTTATTTTGCAGAAGCCCGACTGAAAACAATATCAATATTGTCTGAATCAATAACACTTCCACTATAGGTTCTGATTTGGAGCTTCCTTTAAATCAATGGCATTATTTTGATATCCAAAGCAATTTTCATCTTAACATCGAGATTTCAATAAAACCATTTTCAATGTTTCATTTTATTTCAAATTTGTTTTAAATGTTTGATAGTTTTTAATACATCTATGTTTCATTAAGACTGTTTGAATTTCACATTGATGCAATGTCTTACATTGAATGCAGCAAAAGTTAGAAATACTTGCCAATTACCATAAACTTTATTTTCATTTAGTCTAATTTTAAAATTGAAGCAAGTTATTTTTAAATAAATTTCACTTAAATTCTATTTTCTGTTTCACACAACATTAATTTCATGAATAATGTAAATAAAACGGGAGGTTTGAACTTCTCTAATTAATCTCCCTTATAAAGATGCGATATTAAAAGAAATGTATATAATTTTTTTTCCTAAAATTAGAAGAATGTAATTTTGTAAGATAAAATTACATGAGAAAAAGATTTATTCCAATGATTAATTTAATATTTGGCAAAGTGTTGTTTTCTGCCTTAAAAATCTATTCTGAACATACATTGAAATATTTACTTGCAGAAATAGTTTGATATCCAATTTATTTATAATTTATACGCTAACTAATCGGATAGTTCGTAGGAAAGATAGGATACTAAGTAAACCTATTATTATTATTATCAGGAATGAGGAATTATAACTATAATAAGATTACCCAAGTTCATGAATTAATAATGTCCTTTTTCAGTTCTTTTTATCAGAGTTTTAAGTAGATTTTAGTATTATTATTTTCAAATTTTTGCATAACTAATCTAATTTAAAAGGTGAAAGATTATTGTTCAAGCTTTTTATATAAAAAGCTTATTATATCAGCTCTTACGTAATTATTTTTGTCATGCACAAATAAAAACGACTAAAAAATACAATTGTATCATCTCCTATCATACAGAATTAAAAAAATAATTATTCTGATATTTTCGAAACAGGATTAAATTATGAACAGCTGATTTATTATAGGATTAAAATAAACAGGTAGAAGAAAAATAATCAACCTTTTAATTTTGAAAATTTATAATTATTTGGATAAAATAAATAAAGGTTTGTTATACTACATTATACAGAGTGTTTCAAAAAACCATGATCACGGCTTTTATTCCTTAAATATTGATCATAGAAATATACTGTCAATTTCAAAAGTCCGTAAAAGAAGGTGCAAAATGTTATGAAGTCGATTAAAATTTTCTGTTAATTAAACTTTAAGAAATACAAAATTTAAATTTTTATACTGACATAATTCAAAACGATTCCCTTTGAATAAAATGTGTTCCATCCTCTAATAATGTTTTATACGAAACTTCAACATTTTATCACAAAAAAAAGTCTCAAAGTTATGAAACTACATAAATGCTGATTTAACCACTTTCCGATGCCTGGCTTTGAGTTCACATAGAGGAAATAGCGTATCGGATCATGTTTTAGGGGATATCATCATGTTTTAAGGATAGTACAAAAATTAATAAAGAAGGCAATGATTGAATAAGTAAATAGTAATTTTGCTATTTAATGGTCCAAAAATTTAAAAATTTGTAGAAATAATAACTTAAAGTAAAGCTTACATAAGTTTTTTAACCCGTTCATTCACAGTGCTAATTTAAAGTTATATTCTGTAATTTATGATGTAAAACTTTAAAGTAGTAGATTTTAAAATTTGTATTTCAAACAAAATATATGAAGTACATTTTATTCCCTTATAAAGCATTCCTGCAACGATTTATCTGCACTGAAGCTGTGAACATTTGCATTTTAATTCATGATTGATCATTTACTTACTTTATTTTAACATATCTTTAAGAATTTTTATGATAAAATTCTGAAAATTTTACATGATCTTATAAAAGGGTGGATCACGTTGAATTTATAAGACAATATATTGGTTTTATGTACTGGTCCCTATAAAAATTTAAATATTGTATTTTTTTAAGTTTAAACTCCTGAAAATTGTAATCGATTTCATAACATATGGCACCTTTTTTATGCAGATTTGTGATGTTGTTTCTTATGGCACTTGCAATTGGACAAGACCGCTAGTACGAAGACAGCGATTTAGAACAATAGAGTGCGTCTCTTGATTTAGTAGCACCAACTATGACCAAAAGTAGGCCTTTGCCACTCTCGCATTACTCTTTCCCTTGCATTACACCTTTTTACAGGAGGGCACATACACTCATCTCATCAATGGATCAGAGGAAGAATAAACATGGCATGTTATACACACACACACACACAAATATATATATATATATATATATATATATATATATAATGGAAATAAAGATTTTTTTTTAAAACTGAAATGAAATTTTAAAAACCATAACTCAATGTATTTGTAATGAATAAAAGTTTCCAATGAAAAAAAAGAAGAATTTAAATATAGGAAGTATAAAATAATACGAAATAAATTGTTAGTATTTCTACTCAAGTAAAAAAGTTCGAAGGATTTATTCTTTTTCCCCCTTTGATAAAAATAAGAATATTTTATGCTATTAATTTATCGTTAAATAATGATAAAGATAATATGCTTTTTAATGAATTTAAATATTCTTTTTTATTCTTTTATGGTTTAGGAAACATCAATAAAGGCAATTAGAAAGATTTTGTTACATTTTTTAGTAAATTAGACAAAATACATTTTTATTAGATACAAAGATACACGAACGAAATTAAAAATGAATTTCAATTTCAATATTATAATTAAATTTCCTTTGAAATCAATACGTATTTCTATGAAAAAATTTATTTTGTATATATTTAGCTTTTAATCACATAAAAAAATCAGTTTTAAATATGCATGAAAAAGGAATTTAAGCCATTTTAACTCTTATATACTTATTGAAAAAATTTATTCACAAAATGCACCCGGAGATTACTTAGTCCTCCTTCCCCCCCAGAAAGTAAAAGGTAAAATTATTAAACAGTAACTGGAAATAAAAGAATTATTAACAGACACTAGTTGAATTTTTTTTGGACAAAAGCTATGAAATGAAGCTAAATATATAAATAGTTTTTTGTATGTATATCAAAATACTATATTCTGAAGGATGAACAGTAGCTACATAAAATTTATACATCTCGTACATTTTTTATTTGTAAATTAAGTGTAGTGCTTCAAATTTTAAATATCAATTAATTCACAATAATTTAATTATAAAGATTTTCTTATTTAATTGAACAACAGAACTTGAATTCAAGCGTATTTTTTTCCAGTTTTTACAGTAGATTTCGAATGAATTTTTTTATGACAAGGATGAATAAACCAAATTAAAGAGCACACTGTTTTGTTTTAAGTATGATAAATATCATACTGCTTTGCACTTTCCTCTAATTTTAATAAAATTTTACAGATGCATAGATCTTAAAATAATTTTATAATATAATAATTTAAAAAATGTTTTCTACAGATGCAATTAAATTCATATTAATTTTATCTTTCCGTCAAATTTTTTTTCGTGTCTTTATGTCACCGTTAGATGAGATTAGATAATTGTATTTTCTTTGGATTTATAAATGAAAAGACAGAAGATTTAAACTTTTTTATTTTATTTTGGAGAACGTATAAACTTAATATCTAAGTATAACAATCGAATGGCATTATCTTAATCTCTATATATTGCTTCAGATAATCCACCAAACATTTTAAAATATCATAATGAGAGTGTATAATATTTAAAATCATTCTTCTATTTTCACTATCAAATTCTGAATTCACTTTCTAGCGAAGTAAAACAACTTGAAGAGATAAAAAAAAAAAATGAATATAAGACTGTGTTTCCTGTTTTTGCGGGGACACCGTACCTCAAAATGTTTTCTTTAAATTATATTATTTAAAATTATATTTTACTTTTATTTCATGCAAAATAGTACTCTATAACTCTTCCGTAATTTTTTAACATCGCTTTGTATACATTTTTTAAAAATAAATTGAGCTTTTTTAATGCCTTAAGACAATTTTAAGTATGAACATCTAACTAACAGTTTTTTTCTCGGTAGCTATAATATACTATATAAAACTTATCATGGATTTTCTCCCGCCAACAGTATTTATTTTTTTATAATTTCTGTATCGTAAAAAAGTTTTATATAACATACATTTCAAAACATACGTAAAATATTTCACACATTTACCACCATTATAAAAATCTCATTAGACTTTCAAAATGTAGTATATAAACATGGAAAACGAACATTTGGAAAAATGCATTTATATTCATCTAAATACTAATCTAAAATTCATCCTATTTACCTGTAACATTATTGTTACTGTTTCTGCTATTCTGTTTGATTGATGTGTTAATAACTTTTGAGTTTTTACTCCAAATGACATTGACACATTGGGGAGAGTTTCATTGAAATTTTGTATATTGTACCAAATACATCGCTCTAAAAGCTCATTTGATGATAGCCCTATGCAAATTGGTAATTTTTTGTCAATGAGATTCTTTTATTGTTGATTGAATCTGAAAAGTGGGCGTGGAAGCATTGTTTACTCACCTGTCATGCATCAAAAATTAAACACGATTCTATCCATTATACTATTCTATCTATATATATCCAACCGACAGCGAATCCTAAAGATTCCAAGTTCAAGGATATTCTATGGCGAAAACGGAAAGAAAAAGCGTAGATAGCGATGCTTTATTCCACACACACTCAAAAAGATGGAAAGAATGGAAAGTACGGTAGAAACCTATACAAAAGTGATGATTGAGAAATGAAAAACAAATCTAGTAGACAACATCCCTATTGTTAATTTTCAGGGCAAATAATCAATCTTCCAAGGAGAAAATTTATTCTACTAATATTCTCTCATGTATTTTTTTGTTTATTTAAGCTCCATGACTGAATAGAAAGTTTTAAGAAGGAATCCATTCTAGAGTTCTATTAGAGATATAATCGACATTTCTACATTATCGAGCCCTTTCAGTTTCGATAGAAAATTTTCAGTTTTCAATAGAAACTTTTCTACTCTCAGGAAAAAAATCAAGAACTTTACAAAAACGAGCCCAATTCAAACTGATTCGGGAAAACTAAAATTAAACTAAACTAAAATTAAAATATTTTAATGCATTTTTTAAATTGAGAGTCAAATAAAATATTTATAAAAATGAATATCTTTATTAAATCTTTGATAAAAATTTCAGAACACACATTTTGCCAAAGAATCTGATTTCTAATCATTTTAAATAAAATTTAAAGTTTTTTCAAAGTACTTCTTACCTTATATGTACTTATTTTGAACTACCTTCTTTCACCATTCTTTAAAATTATTTTATAACTACCAAATAATGAAGCAAATATATTGAGTTAATATTATCCAATCTTAATTCCAAAATGAATTAGTTAAGGCAACTGTTGTATTTTCCCTCCCAAAACATTTTTCGTATCACTATCTTCGTTAGAATCATCTTAAGTTCTTCGCTAATAGCTTTTGTTCCAAAACCTAATTTAACTTTTAACAGAGTTACAAATCTTGTTAGAATGAATAGGAAACCTTTAAGGAACTGATAATGCCGAAAGAAATAAAAATAACTAAAATTCCCTTGTTCGAGATACAACGCACTCCTTGTCCAGTGAATGTAAATGTTTCCTATTCTGGATTATGCTTCTCATTCTATCTAATTTATGAGAAAACTTTTTAAAAGCTTTTCTGTATTATGCGTCTGGATTATGCCTCTGTGCAACCTCGCCAAACACTCTGCCCGCATTCAATAAATAATTACGTTCTGTTTGCGAGAAGGAAACCCTTAAATGTGTGACTTTCCTGAAGAACAACCATTATTAGTCGAGAAATACGTAATTACATTTACCGCAAAAGCACAAGATTACTTTACTGAGCGTTAAATGTGACATCTAATGAAAATTCAGCGGTAATTACTAGTGAGATATGAGATTGTATTGTTTGGCCCGTTGCAGAAAGGAAAAGTTCGAAGGTGATTAAGGTTCAAGTTATAAACTGTGAGGGAAACGAAGATTACGTACCAATTTGTAAGAATAATGATCCTTATTTATATAAGCATATTTTTTAATTTTAGCTTTTCACAATTTTAGGAGACACATAAATTAAGCTGTACCTGAATTTGGATAATAAATCAAACGATATAAAAACTGAATGGCATTTATATTATTAATTAATTGAAACATTAATATTTATTATATTGTTGATCTTTATGTTTAAAATTGTATTAAGAATTCATATTTTAACAATTCAGAAATTTATTTTATGCAACAATAACTGATATTTCCATATATGTGCAAATGTAAAGTTATTTGATGTGGTCCATATTATCAATTATGCAGTTATCTGAGGCAATAACTATGATTTCACCGTTAAAAATTCTGATTAATGCATTTAAAAATTGATGTTTTGAATACCTGTTATTTTTAATGACTTTAAAATCTGAATTATTGCGTGAAAAAACTGTTTAATACGTTTTCTATCTTTGAACAAGTAAAATAAAGAAAATTAAATTAAATTCCTGCTTTAGAAGTAGCAAAGAAAAGTTTTTTTTTGCTTTTTATTGAATAAGTATCAAAAAAATTATTAAGTATTAAAAAATTATTGATTTTCTGCAGAATTGTATTCACATTCTCCATCTTCAGATGAAAATACTGATATCCTTGCATTTTGCCTCTTAATTTCAATTTTCATTACTAACAGCTAAAACTTTTTAAAGAATTAAAAATTAACTAAATTCCATTAATGAATTATTATTAAAACTGTATTAACATCAATTAACATGTACGAATTTAAAAAAATATGTTTGAACTTGTATTTATGAAGTATTATGAAGTAAAAGTATTTTATAAACGATTGAAAATTTGATCAAGGTATATGAATAAATATATATAGGGAGATGGGAACTAATAGTAGAAATTGAAAAATGGGTTTGCATGTCAATTTGTAAAAATGATAATACTTAATGATAAAGACATGTTTAATTTTAACTTTTTACAGTCTTAGAATGAGAATATTTTGTTGTAAAACTTCAGAAATTTCACTTAAATACTCAATACAACGCTCTAAAAATCTAATAACTTTTATATTATTAGTTAATTGAACGTTGTTCATCTACTTTCCACTATTAAAAATGTGTTAAAATATCACATTATAATAATCCAGAAGTTTATTGCTTGTACTATTTATAACTAATATCTTCATTTCTTTGAAATGTAAGAATATTTGAATTATTCTATAATATCTATAGTACATGGTTATAAAATAATACTTATCATCCTACATATAAAGACTGTCGTCTATTGGGTAGGCGTATTATCTCATATTTCTAAGGATGGATTTTTGTTCACCTCTATTTAATTTTTAGCTCACTCGAATGGAATGCCTCTGAAAATGTTCTAAAGCGTATTTATATGTCAAGAAAATATCCACTAAATATATTGGACGATGTTTCTTTTAATGCTTTTAATATAAAATTAAATTTGAATGCAAGGAAAAGGCAATTTTGTACACTGCACCCCACCCCACCTCCCAATTATGTCCTACAATTACACCTCCCTAATTAAGAATTGGTATATTTAAAAACAGATGCCTTCAATACCAGATGTTTTTCATGACTGAAAAATCTGAATTCTCTAGGGAATAAACTGTTTAGTAAATATCTATAACTTTGGATTTATTTCTGTTAGAATTCTGCTTAGAAGTATTTGAAAACATTTTCTTTGAATAGCAATCGATCCTCTCCTTGATCGGTGAAGTTCAGATCAATACTTTTCCAACTAAATCTAATTCATCAAATCCTTCAACAACTGAACTGAATCGAGGCACGTACTCCTATCCGAAAACCTATAAGGAATAGACAGCATCATTTTATCTATTTATGCAATGGAATAAAATGAGGGTACTGTAGGCATTCCTTTAGCAGAAAAGGAATATCTCATATAATTTATTTCTAAAATAAGAAAGTCATATGCTGAGAAATAGGGCCATTACGCCAAATCAATGATACAAACATCAAGGACATTTCTAAAGTCCTTTTCGCATATAGCACATATTGGTATATATATTTTATATTATTCAAAATATATAAAATTTAGCTAAATTTGAAGCATCCCCTTTCAAAGCAGTATATATAAAAGGGTCTCTACAATACTAACTGTTAATGTGCACTTTATTTTATATTAGCCGCCTTTGGCGACCAGCTGGTTCGCCATGAGTAATTCGTTCTAAAATTTCCAATTAAATCACATATTCATTAGCCTTGAAGTAATTCCGGGCATGTATTGGCCTGAAATAAATATTTTCTTTAAGATGATGGACGGAAAGTTCTAAGAGTACACTTTTGCCTAATAATATTCTTTAATTTTATAATCAGTCAGTTTGAACCATCAGTTATGCTTCCAAAATATTAAAAAAAAATTCGATGATGTTGCCAAAATATTAAATATGTTTTTTAAAGAAAGCGAGAAAGGAAAAAAAAGTATTAAATTAATGATACAGATATTGCAAACAATTACATAAATATGCCCTTAAGTCGGGTTTTCAATGCATATCCTGTCTAAATTCAATCAGGTTTACCGTAAATAAAGAAGATTTATTGAGTTAATGATATAGATATTGCAAACAATTTTAGAAACCTTTGCTTTGCATTTATTTTTTAAAGAAAATGTCACATTTTATATTTATTTTATTTTATCCAGTCACGTGCTGAAAGTTGCATTTCTTTAGATTTATTTTGCGATGATAATTTTTTTTATTTGAGCTTCCGGCATTCTTTTATTTTATCCAGTCACGTGATAAAAACATGGTTAAAATATTTCTTTAAAAATTCGTTAAAAATAGAAGCTTACGTTATAAATTTAAAACACTGATACCGTTAGAAAGCTATTTTTTTAATCTTTAAATTGATACAAAAATCATACTTGTGCGATCATATTTTCGGAAGTTATAGCGGAAAAACGTCGAAATTTCGCTTAAATTTTAATTAATTCAAATTCTAATTAAAAATTCGGAAAAAGGGCTCCGGGGTGCACATTCCGGACCTCCAAGGTATACATGTAGCTGTAGGTCCTGTAGGTAGCAGTAATAGCTGTAGGTCCAACGGTCTGGTCTGTGGAGCGCCAACACACACACTCACACACACATTGAGCTTTATTATAAGTATAGATATAGAACATTTGATATTGAATAATGTTGAAAGGAAAAAAAATTAAATTATCCTAGTCATTATATGAGTAAAATTTTATTTTCATGCAATAAATTGTCACCAGATTTTTCTGATATGCATAAAATTAAATTACAATTATGAGTTAACAAGCGTTGTTAATGATTAAGGCATCTCTACAGCATTTACATTTTGTTATTGTTCAAGTTGAGTTCAGTTATATTAACGCCCCTTTTTAAAGCAATACTAGTGTTGTTTTGGGATTGACTTCGTAATTTTTAAAAACATATCCTCTCCTCTACATCACGGCAAAACGTTTGGCCCCGATGTAGTTAATGCACATTAAACCTGCATATAACAGTTCTTTTGGGGAATCGGGTCTCGAGCCTGAAACCCTGGGATTCAAGGCCGAGTTGCCACCTGGCCACCCGCGCCTATGGCTTACTTTCAATAACTATTCAGTGAGGATTGCATTGCATTTGTCTTAGAAATAATTATTTGCCAACTTTTCTAAATGGCCATGGTTGCATTAGCAACTAGTATAATCAAAATAAAATAAATAAAACTTCTCTAATTACTGAAATTCCGGAACATCGAAATTTTTCAAATAGTAAAATTGATATGGATTTAGGCAAATTTTCTTGAGTGACAAAATAAAGTTCACTGTTGTAAGAAAATAATTTTGATGAAAATAATATTTACAAAAAAAAAAAAATAGTTTTTTAAGCATTTATTTAAATTATCATTTTTTTAATGAATTTTTTAAGGTGAAAGATTTAAATGAAACTGTGTACGTTTCAATCACTTTGATTTGTTTTGCACTACTTTCAATCGCATATCAAATAAATTTCAGTTTTTATGATGTTTAGAAACATGAATGTATTACCTTACTAACCGACAGATTATTGTCATAAAATAATTGAGATATAACCTGGTTAGAATAATTCTAATCAATTTTGCTTATTCTATATGATCATATTACCTCCTTAAACCTTGTGTCCTATATCTTTTTAATAGGACTCAATTCATTATTGATATTTATTCTTAAAAAACGAATTAATAAATGAATGAAATGTAAAGTCATGTTTCTATAAAATGAAATTAGAATAACTGATTTATTCAATGAAAATTTCTGAACAGAAAAAAAAGGTTTTAATTGATAAAAACAAGTGTGGATTGATTTTTAATTATTCGCAGGTTTAATTTTTACATTTTAGTTTATAATGATTTAATATTTATTAGTACTACATAGAATGAAGTATTTAGAAAAATGAAAATTGTGTCCAATGAACTTTAAATTGTAAATTCGAAATTTGATGATAGACCTATGCGCATTTCCGAAAACATAATGTATATTTTAAGAAGCAGGCTCAAACAACTTTTCAAATTATTTACTGAAAAAACTACAATTTTGAATTATTTAAATGCAGATAGTCGAGAAAAGAAGAAAAATCCTAACTTGCGCATACTTATATTCTTATATGTCAATGGTTGAAACACATCTTTATGGTATTTTATAAATAACTAACATCAATGCAAAGACTTTTTCATTGCAGTATTATTATTCAAATAAAAGGTGGAAGTCCTGTGAGATTTAGAGCCGAATATTTTAAACGGCTTTTGGATGATTTTAATTTCGGCTTCATGAGATTCGGGAAGGTAGGTGCAAGGCATTCATAATGAAGTCTGTTCAAACAAATCCCAGCTGCTCGAATCAGAATTTAAAATACGGTATTTGCATTTGAATCTAAATGTCACACGAGATCCTCAGATTTGTGAGGATCGTAGCTGAACTAATGAAGGAGTAAGATAAGTATACTCCGGAAAATGATTATTATCCTTAAAATGCACTTGTGAATTGAATATTAACTGGATATTGCTTATATTTTTTTACATGTAATTTCTTTGGACATTTTGTAAACACCATGAAAAAATACTATATATGAAAGGATAGAATTTTTAAAGTAGCCATAAATGATAAATACACCTTTTCAGTATTGGCATTATAAAGAACATAATGAAACTTTGGAATTAAATGAAAAAATAATGAATTATAAAAAATAAAAAACTAGTTATTATTTGACATTATTCAACAAAAAATTGGATAGGATTTAAGTTATTTTATAACGCAATGTATTCGAAACTCTTAAGTGAAAAACAGTTTCATGTTTTTGTATCTTATGAAGTAAATCCGAAATCAATCATAGTCTTGTTAAATTTAAAGTTAATTCGTTCAGTAGTGATGACCTTAAATAAATGAACTATGTTAATGCCTTAAATGAAAAAGTTGATTTTGAAAGATGAATGTAACATTTTAATTACAAATAATCATTAAAAAACTGTGTTACGAAGTTATTTTAAGGATATTTATAAAAATTACGAAATGTTCTCTTTGCAAGTATTAGTTACATGATTCATAAGTGATAATTATCCGGAAATTGAATTACTTGTATTAAAACGATAATGTTTAATATTTTTATAAATAGAAGTTTTCAGCTTTAACATAGAAACCTTTTTGATATTTAATTCTTCAGTTATTCGCAACAATTAAAGGTATTCCGCAAATGATGAATCTCGTTTACACTGTATAAATAAATCTAAGTTGTGTTATTTATAAAGACAAGTTCTATGGTGCAAGAATGCGTTGATCTTTTCTTGTTTTGGGTTTTAAAAGTTTGTACCACTTGCACCAAGCATGCACCACATATTTCAGAACATATTTAACTCATAACTACATATTTAACTTACAATAAAGTGCTTTAATATATATGTACTAGTGTTGATGGAATACAAACAAATCAATGGTTTGAACACAAAAATGACACTGTATTCTAGCCTTTTTTATATACTTAATAGGTATCAAACCTATGGATTTTCACTCTGTTGGCATTCTAAAAGCAAACTATAATCAACAAGTTAGATGATATGTTAGGAAGAAATGAAACTAAGTGACCCACTTCATCGCTTACAAATTCCATCGAAAAGTCTCCTTAATTCTATAAGAATAATATTGATGAACAATTAGGATGGCTAAAAACTTTTGATGACATTTATAAAGATTTGTCATTTTGTTGTAATTTATGAATTGTTAACGTAATGACTTATTAAAGAACATAAGCCTTTTTTGGAAAAGACATCTCGAATGTTGATACCTCCTTATTGCAAAATTAGAAAAATGTGCAAGAAATTAGAAAATATATTGTACAAGTGCTGAAAATATATGACAAACAATCAAATCCTTCCCGTTTTCACTTCGAAATGGTAGAAATACAGATAATTTAAGAAATCAACACCAATACTATTGTTACTGAATATCTCAAACAAGATATAATGAATCTCTTCCCTTCTATCCAATTTCATACACTGAAACTCAATCCTTTTTTCTTCATCCCCTTTTATTTATATACTGGAAATAATAACAACTAGTGTAAGCAACTTTTTCTCTGGAGCTTGCATTTCCCTCCAACCTCAATCAGAGAGCTAGAGCGAAAGTGACACGCACACAAAGCGAACTTCCACCTCATGAAACATCCATTTAACCTACAGGACGAGGAATAAAAGCTTTGGGAGAAGCCATAAAACGAAGGCGATAAAAAAAGAAAGGGTGGCAGAAGGAATAAAAAGAAATACCTTCCCAGGATCCGGAGGGCGTTCTATCGCACTCTCCGAAGAACACCGTGGCCAGATTGATTCCTTTCTGGCACGATCCACGCCTCATTTCGCAGTCGTTCCGGTACGTCGTTCCATCACTGCCACACACTGGGTCGTAAGCGTCTGGGCAGTCAAAGGCACAGATGCAATGGCCACCTTCACAGCGTGCCCCATGCTTGCAATGCACGTTCTGGCAGAGATCTAAAAATTATTCATCAAAATGTGGTTAGAAATATGTAAAAAAATTAATAGAAAATGTTAAACAAAACAAAATGTTAAATAATTTATGGAAATTCTTGTAAAATGTCAAAATATCAAGCTCATAAATTTTTCACAACCTAATATAAATAATGATGCCCATTTTCAAAAATTAATTATAAACAAAAAAATATGATTTATTCATCTAATCTAGTATAAATTGGAACAAGACATAAATTAATAGAGATTTTCTATTTATACACAACTTCAGTATTAAATTAAAAATACAAAAACTGAAATACAAATTATTAAAATCCTTACAAACATTAATAATAATTAAGTTCTTTTAAATAGAATAAAATTAACATTTTTACTTTATGAAATACATTTTATTTGATTTTATTATGATCATGTCAAACATAATTCATCTGATTTACTGAAAATAGCTTGACAAGTGCAGCTATCCAGTAACCAAAATAACAATTACTGTTGTCTTAAAACCACATTTATAATTTACGGCAGGATATTTATTTGCATGTGCACTTGAATGTGCCAAAATTTTGGAAGAATATATTGCCGAAAGAAAATTCCGAAAAATACGGGTCAGTGTTTTAGGAAGGACATTCTCACATGTAATATGATAATAGCACTGATTTTGAGAATAAATATTAGGGCATTCGAAATAAAATTCAGAACGGTCACTAAAGAATTATGCAAACTTTGTTGTAACCTTCGCCTGACAATATAAGAAAATAGAATAAAAAGTGCATTAAGGTCTTAGTTTGAATTACTAATTTTAATGTTGAATTGATGTTAGCATTTCATTAATTTCTATTACATAACAATATTTTCAAGGCAAAAAGTATTGTGACCCTATCCAACAACAAATAAGTTCTTACAAACGGCTAAACAGAAACACATTAGCATCATTTGTAAATAATAGACAAGGACGAAATTGACCTATCTGAATCTGGAATCCCATTTTGCAGAAAGAGTTCTACAAGAACTATTCATTGCTAGCTTGTAGAGATTGTAGAATTGTTCAGAAGCTTGGTTTCTTAGTCATATATTATGAGCGGTAATGTAATAGATAAATTTACTAAATTTTTTATATTTCAGTTCATGATCTTATCCTTAAGAATTGGTAATATGAGTACGTCAAATCATATTCATATGGTTGATTTCAATTTATTACCAAAGAGTTAAATTTTTATCAGGACTTTTACAATTTTATGCAGTCTCAGATTTCTTCTCAAATATGGTTGGATATTCTTCAAGTTATGAAAAGTCATTCTTACCACATGGTCCACGTGATCCAACCATGATGTATTGTTCTTTCTCACAGGCGGCGACTCTCATTTCACATTCGTTTTTATACGTCACTCCATCCGTCCCACAAACTACCGCATCCACCTAAGGAGGAATAACAAATAACGGAAAGTAGGACATCACTTATAATATATTTCAATGAGTTTTAAATTTTGACTTATTTAGTACCTTTAGTAAATCGTTTATGTGATTAATTTGATTACAGATTCGAGAGTAATTTCCGATAAAACTATTATTACTTTTTATAAAGTGTGTTAAAAATAAAGGCATCTTGTACTGACCAAGTGTGCAGAAAATTTTTAAAAGAATTAAATTGTATGTGAAATAATAATTCCTCTGGTGTTTTGGCTTAAATCTAACTTGTCTTCCCCGTGATATGGGCATCCTGGTTCGGGCATGATTGTTCTTAACATGTGTTATGTCTGTGAGGCGTATGAAAGAATCCTCTTGTAAAAAGGGGTTATGCAAGTGAATGTGTGAGTGTAAGCTTCATATGAGCTAGAATTTTTACTTTTGGGCTCTCAGGAGTCTCAGAGGCTAGAGTCCCTTTCTAGAATAATAGGGTCACGATATTATTAACATCAAATAATGATTCGGCGCCTTGTATTAATTCCATTGATTTTTAATTTAAATAGAAAATCAAGAATCTGTTTTGAAAACTCATAAAGTAAAACATCATATAAGAAAACAAAACAAAAAAGTCTCAAATTATGTACCATTATATGCATAGAGAATGTAATTTATAAATACAAAAATCCAATTGTTATATTTTTCTACAACAATTGATTCCATCTTAGTTAGGGCAAAATGAATTTCATCAGTTATTCTCAAAAATAAATAATTTCTTGTTAAATTTTTAATTCCATCAGATTAAAATTTAGTCCTTAAGATCCCACAATAAAAAAAATTTACAAAGGATTTAACTAAGACAACTAAAGAATACCACTTAACAAAAATGAAATTATGGAGAAATTTTAAATTCAAAGTTCTTAATGAATATGAAATTAAGTTAAAATTGATTATTTATTTATCTTTCTTTTTTATAGAGACAAAAATAGAAATCAAAAACAGCTAGAAATTATTCAGAATTATATGTGTTAAAATAAACAGAAAAATACCTCATTGTGTTTTTTTAAATATGTTTAATTTTAATTCCATTTTATCTTAATTATATAGCCTGCATTTTGTGATAACTCGAAACTTTTATATTGAAAAAATAACCAAATACGTGAAATAAACGCTTTTTCAAAGTGGAAAAAATGAATAGCAAATGTCATTGCTTCTGAAAAAAAATTTTTTTCAGATGATCAGGTTTTTTTTCAGTTTTAGGTACGATAAAAATTTAAATTCCTGTTTCAATAATTCATTTTTTACAAAAATCATTTGCAGAAAAAAACGTTTTATTCTATTAAATGAAAAAATAAGGTTATCTCTTATTATAAATGTGTTTCTAATTAATGCAAATATTTATTTTTATTTCGCCGTATCATAAACAAAATCGCAAGCTATTATTTAATTACTTTAATTATGAATAAATCTTTTCTAATTATAAAAATAAAATTTCACAAACTCTTTTGCCTCGCATATAAAAGTCATTTTTTTAGACTGGGGCATCCTTTACGCATCTAGATAATTATAAAGGACTAATTAACACGATATAAACTTTCACGAAAGAATATTGAAAAGGTTAAATAAAAAGAAAGAATATAAAGTTTTTTTAAAAAGAAATTTCTTTCAAAATTATTCTTTCTCGTGTAAGAAACAAAGTTAATGGAGATTGTATAAGGTTTTCTCCGCATAATATTTATAATAATTATGAGAGTCATCGCGACTTACTTTGAAAAAAGTTTTTAGCATGAAAAATAATTTTGAATTAAAAAAATCTTTACAAAAACGTTAAATAAGAATAATGATTTTTAAGTACAAATTCTAAAGAAAACATTACCGGTATCTCTGAACAATTTGCAACATCTTATAAATCAAAACGGAGGAAAAAGTGTTTTGACTTTCTTTCTTTTATTTAGATTAATTAGGTGATTAAAGAATTTTTTACCCTTCCATAAACTGCTTTTATTTGCGTTAGAAGGGGTCATAATTGCCAAGCATAACCACAATTAAGAGTTTGTTGAATATACTACTTAGAGTTTTTTTTTCTTTCGTATTAAAAAAAAAAAACAGCGTTCATTCTTTAAATTATTAGAGCGACGACAAAGACTTCACCTTTCATAGAAATATGCTTCTGTGAATAAACACAAAGAAAGTAATTATTCTTTTTTCAAAAAGAATTATATTTACTAAATATTCTAAATATTTTTACGATAAAACATAAATGCAAAACATAAAATCTTAAAAAATGCATAATAAAGACTTTTTTTGCTGTTTGTAATTAATTATTCTAATGATAATAATTTTCGTTGACCTTAATATCTCGTGAACTAAAACCGTAATAGCTTTAAAGAATACTTTAATGATCTACCACTGCGAGAGCCTTCGTTTTATTGAAGTCATTATTCTTCTCAGCTCATGGTGAATTACTCATTAGCTCATGTCGAATTAGTGATAAAGATATTCACAGATTAAGAATTATGTCTTCCCTCATTTTTCACATGCGCATTCATTTTCAAATAATAACAATAGCCGGTGGTTGCCAATATTTCAATCCAAATATAAGCACAGCATCAAATTGTTTTAACTTCAGGGGCATTTCTAGGATACTAATTTTATGCTAGGGTTTAAAATTATACGGACAAACTGATTTAGATTATTCGATTTTATTCTGAATCAACTCACATGAAGTTATAATCATTTTACAAATGAAGTTGCGCCTCCTCCCCATCATTGCTTTGATTACAACCGTATAATGTGCCATGTCATCACCTTAGTTATCCGATAAAGTAGAAGTGGATGTTAAAATGGAAATGTCAATGTGCTTACGACATGCTTTAAATAAGCTATAATGGTACCACTGTGTTAAATCTACTTTCAGGAAAATAGACATCAAAGTAAATTTTAAAAGCAAATGATCTGCAGATATTATTTTCTTGTTTCATTTTTAAAAATGACTAAATTTTCGTATCTATTGAATTAATGAAACTATTTTTATCATCTTCGGAAGATCTTGACTGCTTTATAAGAATACTCCAAAAAGCTATATAATTTTCAAAAGCAGTAAACTCTGACAAATGTTTTTTTACTCTAATTTGTATTAGAGTTGATATATCAGCATTCATTATCATAACGTATAAGTGTTGTATTAAATCCAGTTCCTATTAGATTCGATTATTTTAGTTACATTAACTTCTCGTTTTAAAGCCATACTTGTGATGTTTTGGAACGGACCTCATTATTTTGAACCACGGTCAGATAGCGAAACCAACACCTCAACTGGCATTAACTCTCCAAACTTCCACGCCATTCCTGCTGCACTGACGGATTTAGACCAGGTTACGTAACGGTTCTTCGGTGTAATCGGGTCTTGAGTCTGAAGCTCTTCGGTTCTGAAGCAGAGACCTAAACACCAGGTCATAGTGACCCATGTTAAACATTATGGGGAAAGAAAAAAGTATATCATCCTAGAGATTCATTTTATTCTTTGAGAAAAACACTACAGATGTGTTCCTACTTATTCACAATTTGTGAAAAAAAAATAATCATTAATTTATACGCATAAGTACTAATAAATATAATAATTAAAATTTTATTTATCAAATTTTATGAGACGTTTCATTTATTTTCCCTGAACCTGTAAATAGATTAATTCATATAAATATTGAAGATTTTGAAACAATATCCTTGTTGGAGTTTTAGAACATAGCCCTATATGTGCCGACGTCATGGCATGTAGTGTGTCTTCTTTGTGATTTGGGTGCCCAGAGTTCCAGTCCAGGTTCGGGCATGGTTCTTCTGTGTTCTATCTGTGAGGTGTGTTAATGTGCCCCCCCCAGCCCATGTAAAAGGATGTGCAAGCGAATGTAATGCATGAAGTAGCTAATTTGTGTTCTTGACCCTATTTGGCACTGCTGAAGAAACAAGAGACTCTCACTTCGCTGAACCCCTGACAGATCGTTCAACGGGGTTATAAAGTGTCAAAAATAACAACATCAAAGGGATTATAAGCTCATTACATGTAATGAAATATTATTAATTATTAGGTAAATGTACTAATGCAATAGAATAAATAATATCGGAAGCTTTATATTTTATACAGTTTGATTGATAGAATCATAGTTACCAGTATCATCCATGGATTAAGGCTGCGCATCTACACTCAACTATCTGGTGTAATAAATAATCGATTGCCAGAAAATGAAAATAACTCCAAAAGCAGAATAGATTAAGGAGTGGAATATGGGAATGGGGATAACCCATTTATGCCTACTGTTCCATTTTTGGAACACTCCTCACATAAAAGTTATTTTTATTATATTCTTTTACCTAACATATAGAAATTTCATGCAAAAATTCCAATTTTTTAACTTTAGGCATAAATGGGTTAAAAAACGTAAAAATTAAGGCATCCATATACATTAAAAACACAGTTTATCGACCACATTGGCGATTTTTTGTTGCTGTTTTATCAATTTATCTTTTCTAGAAACGGAAGGCCTCACCTCTTATCCAGGGCCAACTATTTTTCAGATTAAATTTGCCCTTCATTTCAATTTTCTAGAAATTTAAATTTTCATAAATTTTTTTCACCGTCATCATGATATCTCAAAAGCGAATAGAGGTACTTACATAAAAACTTCAGCATGTGTTTAAAATAATATGGGCAATGAAACGAACCAAAAGTTTAATTGCTAGTGAAATACTTTTTTTATTTTTTAGGTGTTATTAGAAAAATTTAGTTGTAAATTTATGGAAAAAATGAGTATGGGCATATATTTATACCCATAACTTCTTTGCATCTCAAAATTTTCCACAGATATGGGTTCATGTCGTTCATTATTATATTGTAAAACTTGTGAAAGGAAGAAAAATAGGATCGTTGCATTACAATTTTGTGTAGAGTGCTAACCATTTTGATTAAATTTCAGGAACTTTTAGTACATATTTTCTATTTCTCAAGATTTGTTATATTTACAAATAATTTTGTTGTATTTATAGTATTTTATATTATAATTGACAAAACATCTAAAAACCATAGCATTAAATCATTTAAAAAAATTCCTTCGAACGTTGTCGGATACTTTAACAAGAAAATAATATAACAATTTAATATTTCATTTAAAGATGACATCCTAGTCAACATCCTAAATATCTGAAAATCTATCCTGTTTATCGTCTTTAAAGACGGAGCAAATATGCTGGGGGAAGAAAAATTGTTCAAGCCAGATGATTAAGAGATTAATGAAAATCTTTTTGAACAATTAATGAATTCAGAAGCATCTCCAGAAGTTTAATGAAAAATAAATGATAATTAATTAGGAAAAATAAAATATAACTTTATCAAGGTTCCACAAACTTAATGACGCAAAAGATTAATTGAATGAAACTGTTGTATCTTAAGCCATTGAATTGCACAAATTAAGACATCTCTGTTAAACTGATTAAACAACAAAAAGATTGTTTTAAAAACTACTCATTTATGCTCAATTCAAATAATTGAATTTATTTTTATTTTTAAATTTTTTGAATAATTTTAAAGCAAATACTAAGTCTAATGCTGATAAAAGGACTTAATTAAATTCCTAATAACAGATGAGTTTTTAATTTAAAAGATGCAAAGGGTATTATTTTTTCACTAATTGCCTTCATTTGCTTTACTTAATAATTGAAAACTTTGGTATAGCTGATTGAATGGCATTGGTGAATTACAAATAATATAAATGCATTATTTTGATCATTGTTAAGTTAATAATTATTTGTTTGCTTATTAATTACTTTAAATGTTTAGCACTATTATAATTGCAAAGTAAGAATGGTATTAGATAATTCATTTTGGCATTTATTCTGTAGGGATACACCTCAGATAAAGAAAAAAAAAGTACCCTGAAATTGCAAACAAATTCTTTTATTTATTAGTTTACTTAGAGTGCTGTTGCTCAATGGGATCCTTGCCGATGTATAATCGACCCTCTGTGTAAGAGCACGTGCCTGAGTTTATAGCGGTGTATTGACTAGCATAGAAAATGGTGGCTCATATTATTTGCTGTTGAGAATTCATCATTCATATATTAGCGGGAAAAGGCTTTTATAAAATCTTTCGATAAAATTGATATTCTGCCATTTATAAATAATTTGATGTATGGATTATATGTCGTTTTAACTTGGTCTAGCTTAATATGACAATATTTTTCTATTACTAGATTTCAATTGTTACTAGATATTCATAGCTTAAGGTATCCGACTACTTTACAAACACTGGTTATCGACCCCATTGACGAATTTTTTAAAATTATTGTTATTTCTTCTAGTTAAGATTTTCATCTTTCCAAAAGAGTTTATATTTTTTATTAAAAGGAAAACCTGACCTATCATCCAGGGCCACATATTTTTTCAACTAAAATTTGTCTTTGACTTCAATTTTCTCAAAACTTAATTTTCATAAAAATTCTTCATCTTTAACATGATATCTCAAAAATTCATAGAGGTATTTGCGTAAACTTTCAACGTGTGTTTGAAATAATATGGTCAATGAAATAAACCAAAAGTTTCATTGTTGCAGAAATACTTTTTCATTTATAATTGTTTTTAGAAAGATTAGGATGTGAATTTATGGAAAAAATGGGGTTGCTGCACTACAAATTTGTGTTGAGTGTTAACCGTTTCGGTTAAAATTTGTTAAAAATTACCATAATTTTTCCTATTTCTTAAAATTTATCGTATTTTCAACTAATTTTTTTATTTATAATATTTATTATTATTGATAATACTTCTAAAAAATCATAAATAATTTATATAAATCCATTTTTTTTTAAATTCTTCGCACGTAGTTGGATACCTTAAATGAAAACAATTTAAAGTTTGATATTAATTATTGAAATTAGGCAAAATTTGATTAATAAATATGCATTATTATTTTAGTGTTTTGGATACAATATTGGCAATTACTGTTGTGTTCAACTTTTGCAACTGCACACGAGCTTGCCATTAGCTTAGTGTAAGTTGTAGAAAATCAATGATTACTTATATAACATTTGTTTCTTACTTAAATGAAATAATAATTACAGATGAATGGCATTTAAACATTTATTTCCATAGGGATATACAAATCAACAAAGACTGAGACAAGCGCGATTTTATTTAAAACGAATAAAAATTTGGCCACGAAAAACAAAATATTGTTATCACACATAAAAAAAATAATCATAATACGACGAAAATTTTAAATGGATATATATTCTTCTAGTTGTTCACTTCCTTCAATACCCTCTCACCAGTTCAGAACTTTATAAACATGTAACGAATCCGCTATTCTGTTATAAAGCTTAGCAGATGTTAAGTTTTCGCTAACCTTTAATAACCGAAGTCTTGAGGACTCACTAAGTGCATCAATTGTATGCATCCGAAATTTCAGACATATTTGTAAGGGGAAGGCTAATTTGGAATCTACAGCTTATTTTGAATTTGATAATTCTAGAGGTTCAAAATGGAGATATAGGTTTGAAGGTCGAACACTTGAAAAAACAGAAAATACAGATGAGTTTTTTCCTTCTTAGTTGTTTTTCTTCTTCCAAAAAAATCAGTGAAGAACACAATGTAACAACTGGTCTCTCAAAAATAAAATTTGGATTTATTATTGGGTTGTTCGGAAAGTCATTTCGTTTTTTTTTT
>JAPMOQ010030349.1:1413739-1427738 GCA_026543055.1 Argiope trifasciata | reverse complement strand
TTTATTTATTTTTATTTATTTATTTATTTTTATTTATTTATTTATTTGTATTTTTTATTGTTTTGAAGTATAGTTATTAAATGGGTGATCATCTGTCTGTCTATGATTTCGAATACCTAAAAATTCAATGATTAAAAAAACGTTGAGTTATCCAGTAGGTACAAGAGTAGATGTATATCAATTTTTCTGTCAGTAAAAGCTCATTCAAAATATATATTCTTCCCGTAGATTCCTTTAGAGTATTAAATTTACTCCAAATATCTATTTTTCGCATGTATTGTTCCCCAGGGCTGTGTCAGGTATTCTAGATCTATTTGTTATGCCTACAGAAAGATATAATTCTTTTATTTGATAATAAAATATAATAAATCTGCTTGGAGACAACTCCTTTTGTTTAATCCGATAGTCATGGCAGATGATCATTTAATTCAGTAAATATGAGCAAACTAATTGCGGCTTTATTAATTTTTTTGCGTAATGTGATTTTAAATTTTTATAATATTTGATATCCCTAAATTTTTTTCTCCAAAACTTAGCAATAAGTCAAATATAATGACAAAGCATGTAATATCCATTAACAGTTCATTATTATATGTCTTAGTTAAAAATTTTCGTAATATAAATTAATTGAATGATCTTACATGACGTCAAATATAGCGAATTTAGTCTTAGACTTGCAAATTGATAATGGAATAATGGTTCCATTTTGCTTACCTTTCTTGATTAATTTTAAAGAGAGGTTACCTTTTGTGTTGGTTTAAGAAAATTCTTAAAACAATATTGATAAATCTGTCGATTCATCCTCTTACCTTGAGGCAGTTTTTGGGACAGACACATCTTCCTATTCCTTCCGAGTCGCTTTCACATGCTGCGTAATATTCACAGTGTTTATGTTCACACCCACCTGGAATAGAAGAAACAATGAAATTTTATAATAATAATCTGTTAAGTTCTATAATAAAACCTAAATTCTGTTTGGGAAATTTCTATTTCAAGATTACTTAGATTTTACTTTCTGCAAAATTTTGTTAAAATGAAGAATTTGCATTTTTCTTTTTCCACCTGATATGAGAAATATAATGAAAAATGTAATGAAAAAATGAATCAAATAAAAAATAGTAAATTTAATGATCATAATAACTAGGTTTTATTTTTAAAATTAAAAATTTTTTTTCTTAATCCTTTCTTAATGAGATCCTTCCATCATGAGATTTTTTCATGTCTCACATTACTGTTATGATACTTGTTCGATTTTTCGTTTCAAAAATAACATTTGTCTTTTAAAAAAGTTATAAACTCTCTTTGAATTTTTCAGTCAAAATATAGATTAGCATTCAAGGGAAGAAATTTGGACGTCACTGAAATTGAGATAATGTTATTACCTAATTCAAAAGATTTAATTAGGTAATCAAATGATTCAAAATAAGATTCAATATATTTCTGATGGATATATTGAAGTTGAAGAAAGGCATAACACATATAAATCAATAATAAAACCTAGACATAAGTTTTGGAAAGTCTTGTGCAAGAGAAGACACAAAGATGGGTTTATACTTAATATATTTAATTCATAAAGACTTTTGATTTTCGAATTTCTAAAAGTTATAAAGATATCAATGCTTATAAATCAGTGATAGAACAGTGAACTCTTTAGAAATGATCCATTAATGTTTAAAATGTTGATTCAATATTCTGAAACATTATGCTTTGTAAATGTCTTCACGATTGCGATTTCTTATATGGCAAGAATTTGTTTCTATAGAATTCTAGCTGAAATACAGATGTATTTAATATCACCAAGTTTTATTTATTTAATATCTTTACGAATTATTTCGAAATACATTTCACAATGCCGCTCATGAAAATAATTTATAATTTTTTTATTAAATATAAAAGTGATACTGAATTTCTTAAAAATAAATTTTTTAAATAGTAGTTATTGGCTGGGATGTTTATTCAATTCAAAAAAGAAAATAATTTAAAAAATATTGATTTTAAATTTACTGATTAACAGAGCAACGGAAGCATCATGAATAAAACTTATTAAATTAAATATTTATCCATTGACAAATTATCTTATTTTCATTCAATATAATCTTTAATAAGGTAGTAGATAAACCTTTCAATACTGTCATGAAAATTTTAAAAAATATAACAGTAAAATCCTCAATTTTTTAAAAAGTTTACGTTATTTAATATTTGACTTAAAATGATAAGAAAAATAAAAATGAAATCATTCAGCTTTTAAGAATACAAAAAAATATTAAATTCTCAACAGTCCAATTTTTCAAATTTGAGAAAGAAAAATATGCTTTTATCCATAAAATGCTTCACCCTTCAAAAGATATATGCATTATTAAATAATAATTCTGTTACTTAACCATATATACCTATGAAAGAAAAATGATGACAAGCGTTGTATTTTATCATTCAGCGCTTCATTTCAAATGTAAATATTTTATTCTACCTTCGAAAAAATTCACAATAGCACTGAAATGTTAAAAAACCAAGTACCAATTGTGGTAATTAATTTCCTTTTCTTTATTATATTTTTTCTTTCTTTTTTCTTTTTTAGAGGGGTATGATCAAGCATCACATCTAATACGCCTGTTCATATATAAGTAATGTAGTGCAGGTTTCTTAAAAGCTTGATGATGATTAAGGATGAAAGGTTTCTTCCCAAACTAGGTAAAAATTCATATAAATTTTTCTGAAAATAAAAACTGACAGAGATTATTTTTAAGATACATAAGAATGAAAGAAAACTAAAAATGAAGCATAAAAAAAAACTATCTTTTCTGACAAAAGATTACCACTTCCGAAACCCGAACTTACAAAATAAACTATTTCAAAACAAACACCTGTACTCTAATTTATATAGTGAGAAAGGAGAAACCCAAAAGTGGCACTTTTTTCTTGGCTTTTTTTTTATCTCTAGTTTGTAGTGGAAATTTTTTGCTCTTTCGTAACTGCCGGTTTGATTCGTTGAAGTATGTTCGGAGTTAGCGAAGCGTCAAAAAGCAAAGTTCAACTTGTTTGGATAAGTGGTACTTTCAGTTGTTTTTCTCCAAATTGAACAAGAGAAGAATCGTTCCGGTTCATCAGATAGTATAGAGAGAAAATCATCTCATTGGAAATTCTAAAGCGTTCTCTAACACATTTCTCTTTCTCTTTTTCTTCACCTTCCTCAAATTTTGACCGTATACTTTTAAGGGGAAAAAAATGAAGAAAAAGATGATAACGTCCATTACGCTTCATAACTCACAGCGATCTCTGAGATTTATTATTTCCCATCTTTCTCAATAAAAGAAGAGAAGCGACGTGAAAGTTCAGTTTTCCCCAAAAGGGGTTTTAAAGTACCCGTTTCCCATTTGCTCGAAAAAGCCCTTCTTCAGTGTTTTCGGATGGCCAAGACAATGCAGAAATATTTTATGACATCCAGGACTTAAGAGTCATATCAAAGTGCTCTGTTGAACGTGTGTTCCTTTAAAGGAGATCATTTCAGTAAAAGCTAAAGAGATGAAAAATATTTTTCAGACTATTTAGTTACATCATGTTATCATGGGAATTTGATCTAGACTTTTACTGCTAAACTTAAAGTACATATTTACAAAAAAATATTTAAAAAATTTCAACGCAATTCTTAATTTTGTATGGCTTTTGAATCTCAAATCATAAATTTTATGGTGAAGTAGGAAATTTCTTACATTTATAGATAACTCAATTCTTTATTTGCAAGTAATTGAAGGGGTTGATTTTTTTACTCACAAATTATGTCCAGTTATATACACACACACACAATATATATATATATATATGTGTGTGTGTGTGTGTTTGTGTATGTGTGTAAACAAAATTAAAAGCTAAATGAAATATATTTATGAAGCAAATCTAAATTAATATAATTAAGTAAGCGAAACTAATTACGGAAAAGAAACTAAAATTATTTCGGATTCGAACAAGTTTAAAAATTAAAAATATAGGCAATATTATTGTATTTAGTGAGAGCAAATGCAGCTACTACTAAAATACAGATGAATTTAAATGAATTAACAAGATAGGCCAAGTAAGAACGAATACAACATAATCAAAATTACAACAAATAAAAAAAGAATCTGGCCTGAAAACTTTTTTAAGGGTCACCCTCAGGCATGGAATCAAAAGTAAGGGATTTCTTTTCTTTGAGGAATCGGACAGTGTCCAAAAATATTGACTGTTTGTGACCAAAAAGCCCACCAAAAATTAAGGGAAAAGAGAAACATGAATTTTACAGCAATAACACAAAAAAGCATTACCAAATAACACAAAAACCTTTAAAATAAAACTTCATAAGAATATTCAGCTAATAATTAAAATACTCCACCTCATAATTAAGAAAAGAAAAGAACATATCAGCAACGGTCGAAGAAATCTCACCATTCCATCCAAACCGCTATTCAAATTTGAATAAAGTGACAGCAGAAAAAGATAGATAAATGGAGGTTCAGAGCGCCTTCCATTTTATTTTGTTTCATTTCAAATTAAAAATTAATATTTCATCATTTCTTTGTTTATGAAAATATTAATATTGCAGTATTTTTGGGGGAAAATCATTATTGTTTAAATTTTTAATGAAACTATTTGTTGCTTTTATAAATAAAATTTTGAATTTAGAATTCAATGTGTAATTCTTTAACATCTGTGAAACTCGAGATTAAATTTTGGATCACAAATAAATATCAGACTTTCACCAATAAGTATGAAATAGATGCCCACAGAATTCAATAAAACAAAATCAAACATCTTCTCAAGTTATTGAAAGGTAAATATTTATAAAACTATTCACATTAAATTAAGCAATAAATCTAACCTTCGTGCATTTACTTAAGTCACTAATTCATTCTATTAAATTCTGGGGGATTATTATGTATTAATAATAAAATTTATTCACAATAAGGAGAGTATATTAAAATGAATAGTATATTTGATTCATTTCAAATAACGGTCTTTCTTTAATATTATTATTTCTTAAATTCTTGCATTCTAACATACTTATTATTACATAATATTTTATTATGACAAATATTAAAAAACTTAAATTTGTTTTTAAATCTGATTGTATTTTTTAATTATATTAAAAGAGATTACGACTACTAGAAATTGAATAATAACATTCATTTTAGCTCATATTTAAGAACAATAAAATACCTAATGGCTATGTTAAAAAAATGAGTGGTATTTTTTTCTTGAATTCTTATTTAAAAGAAGTATAATATTGCATTATGTTTTAATGTTAATCAAAGCATCTGATCTAAGGTCATTATTTAGATCGATATTAATTTATAATTGAAATCTTTCATCACAGGGATTCTAAATCACAATTTCAAAACTTATTTTTTCGTATGATGCTAGATTGTATAAAAAGAAGGCAACTGATTTTAAAGTTTATTTTTAATTGAGTAAACAAAACAGCAAAATTTAATCTGAATTAAGAAAGTAATCCCGAGTACTTAAATTTCTAAACTTATTTATAATGTTTTAAATAATTGATATTCAGTAAATGAATTCTTATGAAGACACGATTACATTTGCTAATCTATAAATAAATTAAATCGCTGTTTAACTTTTAAAGCAATCTAAAGTATTTCCTTAGTTTTTTGTGGTTTAAAATAAAAACATTGAATCTGAAAAACAATCCGATGTAAGCCCTTTTAATTCAAGCTATTCTAGAAGAAATAACTCGCATTTACTCCAGTATTAAGGAATTTAAAGAAAACAATGAAATATTATTTTGCCATTTGTAAACAGTGAAGCTACGTTTAAAGCTTTAAATGTCATTCAAATAAGATTGTCTTAAAGTAATTACTTTTCTCAGCTAGCTTCTACGACATATTAAACCATCAAACAAACTTAAATCTTTCCTACAGAATTTCGAAACAAAAAGAAAGTAATTGAAGGACTCAAATGTAAGTACGGAAAAAAAGAAACATCTTTCCCATTCAAATTAATCGAAGACAATCTCCCTTGGCACAGGATTTAAAAGGATAAGTAATTAATGAAGGCAAAAATTCCAAATGGATAGAAGTATCCTCTTTTCAAAACTAATCATTATCGTGTTTTTAGGAATCTCGGAGGAAAACTGTATTACAGATACCCTGAAAAGAATTATTTTATTCCTTTATTCGAACATTTATAACTAATGTACTGTTCTCAATGAATCGGGACACACGCAAGTTTAAAAAAAAAAGACAATTGTAAAAAGCTTTAACTCCAATCTGCGAGAAAAAAACTAATCTTTGCAACTATTTGCAACTGTTAATTAAAAAAAAGAAAAGTAACTAAAGAAGGCATTTGGAAAGGTTGAGAGAAAGCTTGTTTTCAGTTCTTAATGAAGAATGTTTCAGTGAATTCTTAGGGAATGAAAGTGTTAAAGAAGATTTTTTCAGTTTACAGGGTTACAAAGGTATTTTTTTTGTTACAAACTTGATGGAACTTGTTTTTATTTATTTCTTTTGAATCTATTTTTTTTCAGTTGACGTCAGATTTCGGAATTTAAAGAATATGCGAAATGATATATATATATATATATATATGTTTCCATTCTCTTACATAAAATATACACTGACTATATGGTGTGAGTTTTGATATTTTTAATAGTTTACTTTAATTTCTTCTTAATATCCCTTTGGAATTTAATACAAATCGCTATTTTAGAATAAGCTTTATAATCTGGATTCCGATAAAATCTTGAGGATGATATCTGAGAGCTTTACAAATTCTCCTCCTGTAGGATATTTAGGAAAGGATGACATATTAGCATGCATTGTATCTTTGAGCCCAATACCTTACCACAATCTTACTATATTCTCAATAACATCACTATTTCAATAAATAATCGGTATTGGTTTGGCCCGACAGCTTGATGAATCTGGAAATCTATAGGAAATTTTCTGTATATTACCTGAAAACAAAATCTTTTTCTATTAAATTGGTACATATATTCATGAAAATATTAAAGGAGAAAAACCAACTCGAATTTTTGGATTTAGCATATATATTTTTGTTCTATTAAAAACGACTCTACATATAAAAAAAATAAATTTTTATATTTGTTTTTTAATTCATTAAAAGAAAAAAATACTGATAATGATAGAGATATAAATAATTTAATTGAAAGCATCAAATATATTTTTTTAAATTCATTTATTAGCAACGTTATTTTGAATTTGTCCTGAAGGTTTAAAATAAATGGAGAAATTAGCAAATTAACAAATTAGGGTACCCTAAACTGTATTCAGTCAGTTAATATCCGTTAAAAATTATCATTATGAAAATAATACTTTTTAATACTCTTTTTCTTTGTTTCATGATGAAATGCAGCATTTTTGTTTTGTCCTGCTTGATGCTTAGATATTAGATTTTTCAGGATAATTAATTAGTTACTAAACAATAAAAAATATATCCAAGTAATTTTGAAATCTAATGAAGTATATTATTTCCTTTAAATTTTATACGCTCTACTTGAAAGTGATTATGACGTTTGTAAATTAAATTTTCAAACAACCCACGCCACAATGATGCTTGAAAATATTTTTGTTTAATTATCAAGCGAAATTCTGAGAATGGCAAACATAATATAAAACAGCAACACCCGCTTGTGTAAATATAGGAATAGGAAAACTTGCAGATGTTTATGACATGCTACTCTAAGCATTAGAGGATCCGTTTTTATTTCCTGTATTAAAATATTGATTTTGTTATTTCATATATTTAAGTGCTTTGAAATGTTTTATGTTTATTTATTAAAGGTTTCACCAAAGTTTAGTCTCAATTTGTTTACTATGAAAAACTCTATGTATACGTGCATAAATATATTAAAAATGTCGGTTAATATGTAAATACATTTTGAGTTAAAGTATTTCTAATATAACATATTTTAAACTGCGAACTTGGTCAAGTATAAAAGTTCATAAAAACTATTTATAATTAAATTGCTTTGCTGAATTAACATCATTCCTTATGTAACCGTTGCTGCAGTCATTAAAGGTGCACAAATCAGGTTAGTTTACTGTTAAAAATATACATAAATCCTAAATACAAATAAACCTTATGTAAAGACTAAACCATATTAATTTTTTTCTGTTAAAAAAGTAAGAAGGAAGAGCTTTGATTTACATTTAACAATGATTAATATCAGTAATGCTTAGTCAGAGGGAATAAAACATAAAGTATTAAAATATATATAATTTATTTTCTCACCAACTTTTTAAACTATTAAATCTAGAAAAATGTTAAAGAAAAAGGTTAAAACGAGACAAATTTACTTATGTTATATATATTTTTTCAAGGTTAACTTTTGCTGCTTATATTAATTTTGTTTTTGAATTCTACGAAATACATTTTTACATCGATTTTCACACAGTTTAATATACATTCTCTTTCTTTCTTATATTTCTCACATACACACGTATATAAGGATTATTTATTAGTGTTATTATTGGAGTAAAATATTGAGTCATGAGAATGTAAAGAAAATTTTTCTTAGAAATTGGACATTCGAATAAAATGTCAAGTTGGCCAATAATAGGTATATATATATATATATATATATATATATATATCTTTCGAAATACATTAAAATTTACACAAATTTAAAAAATACAATAAAAAGCAAACATTATTATTTATGATATTAATGCAACTTTGGTAAATGTGAAAAATATATAAAGATTTCCCATAAATTCTCAATTATTATGCTCAAGGAGGCATTAAATCGAAACAGTTTAGTTAAGAGTAACATATAATTATTAAATTTTTATGTTTGTACATTAATTTCGAAGAACCCATCTTAAATATTTGTTTAGCAAGTCATTAAATTATTTATGCCATGTCTTTTTGAACAAATACTGTGATTAATTATCTTCAAAAATATATAAAAACTCTAAAACCTTTTATAACCTGAATTAATTAATACGAAAGAATAAAATACATTTTTTCCTGAAAGAAATAACAGATGAAAGAAGAATATCGTATTAATGGCGTTTTTTGAAACAGCTCCGCTGCCGAAGTTATTAAAATAAAATTTTCCCAACAAATTAAATAAAGCATTTCATATGAATTAAATCTTAAAACCTCCCAGAGTATTAATGTGTCATAATAAAACAAAAAAAAATTGAAATAGTTGTGGGGGGAAATTAATAAACACTTTTAAATTGATTTAGACGTTCTAATCACAAACACTTGTGTGTTGAGTATAAAGATTTCCAGAAAACATATCAAAATGAATTATAATTTTCAATTCCATCAGTGACACAATTACTTAGATTTTAATGTTTTTTCAGTTACTGAGGTGTTTTTTTCTATTCAACTTTTACGACAAATATTGCCGAAGGTAAAGTAAACGATTATTTATAGAGAAAGAAAAAAGCAATAATCTTCATTTAAAAGCTTACAATAAATTCTGATATCTTTTATTATTCAGAACTGTATAATAAATAAAAACATTAATGATAAAAGGGAAAGGGAATTGAAAGGAATTGAAAAAGGAATTGAATTCTGGACTATAAAATGTACATAAAATCTAAATCATTAAATGTGGTGCAATTTAAATGAAAGGATATTTTTTGAGTTTTTCGTTAGGTTACTTATTAATACCATTTATTTAAATTCGAAAAATGTCACTCTTATACGTATTCTAACTTAACACACTGCTCATTTTACGCTGCTGCTCTTACTTCATATTATTATATCCACTGTTCGAAAAATGCCAATATCATTTCAAAAATATTTTTTTCTATTTTTGCCAATAAGAATATAAAATAATAATTAACATAAAATAGCAATACAGAATTTTACAATTAAGAGACGCAAAATTCTTAACCTTAACAGAACATATATTTACTGTGTCTGTTATTATTTTATATTTTTAAATCTACCATTTCTTTAAGACAACGTGAAAAGTATTTAGGATTCTGTATAAAATAAAACATGTATTTTTTAATTCATGAAAATAAATAACTAATTCTGACATTTTAAAATACAATCAAGATTTTAATGCACAATAAAATTTATTAATTATGAATATATTAAACAGAATATTATTATTATTAATTATAATATTTTTAATTATCATATAATAAACATTTATATTTTTATTTCTAAATACCGGTATGATGAAATTGGCTTTTATTAAGAATAGCGTCATTTTTAAAGCAATGAAACGTAATATTAAAAAAAAAAATGTTAGGAAAGAAATGTCACTATACTTTGTACGAAATCTCATAATTTTTATTTAAAAATTAATAAATTAAAAACTAGCAAAAATTTTATATGATTGGATTATTTTTATTTATAAACAACAAAAATAGAATAAATCAGAAAATATCTTGTTTAGCGAAGAGAATGTTAAATATAAAATCTTTTCTTAATATTAAATTGTAAAATTTTAAAAATATGCAGCATCTTATATTAACTTCTCTTTCTTTTCATATAAATATTCATGTTATCTAGAATGAGATCTCTTCAGCAAAAATGAATCCAACATTTAAATTTAAACTTTTTTTGTACATTTCTAATATTTTATTTAAAAAGACGAAGATATTCTGTCATTATTCAGAATGTTTACTATTTCCCTTCTTAAAAATAAATAAATACATTTTAAAAAAACTCTAAAAAAGGGTTTGGGGGGCATATTTCTAAAAATAAATGTATCTGTGAGCACACTTCAAAATATTTTTTGACATTTTGACATTCTATTTCACGTGGTATAGATAATTAAGAAATTAAATTTCTAAGAAGTGAAACCGAAGAAAACAGAAACTGTTTCATACTATTTTTGAGGTTTTCAGTTTAAAAAATTCATCCGTGCGCCGTCGTCCAAAAATTTAATATTTCACATTTCCTTTCTGGCGCTTTACAATTTTTTTTTCTGTTTTTGAAAGACTCAGAATCCTACTCTTTATTCCTTTCTTATTTTTATCCAACTGAAATACGAAACTTTAATATTGTGCTCAAGCTTCTTTACATATGTAGGCACTGAAATTTTGAAATAAGTTAATATTAAACTTTCATTCTTTAAAAGTTTTGAAAATAATAAAAATAATAATAACTTGCTGTACGAATGTTGCATCAGTTTTTTTTGTAAGAACGATTAATTCTATAAACTTGTGCTTGGCTGAAGTAAGTGTGAGTAAACAATCAGTAGTTGAAGCAACTTATAAACGATAATATTTGGAATTTCACTGTTTCTAAATAAAATGTGTAGGCCTTTTAAAAAAATTTTGAATTAGGAATGATGTTCTCTGAAAATGAATTATTATGTGAGATATTAAACAAATTAGTTTCAAAAAATAAGTTGCAGGATTTCTACATTTTTCCTTTCATTTCTTGGAATTTAATAAAACTTTTTATTAGTTACAATTTTAATAAATTCTATACTCATCGGAAGTTTTAAACTGTGTGATAGAAACTATTTTTTCTTTTAACTATAAGATTTGAAAATTTAGCAGAATAATCAAGAAATTTGAATGCACTATTTCTTTTGTCTCATCTTCATTAAATTTAAACCGGAATAGCAAAATATGCTTTTGGTTTGCTTATCATCAATAAATACAGATATCTTATATATTCATGAAAAAAGTAAAGAAATGAGTAAAAGAAAACCTCCATTTGAAGACGCCCCCACAAGTGAACTAAAGAAAGTATGGTGTTTGGTTCTCTCTTCCATGAAAGATATATTAATGGTATGTTATTTAAGTACCTATTAGCACTGATACGTTTCTTTGTCATTTCTAAAGTAACAGTCTGTGGCCGATAAAAGCCCTCAGAAATTTTTCGGGTTTCAGAATAGATTTTTTTAAATTTTAAACATGATTGAGAGATTTTTTTTATAAATTAATTGTATTGAAATTGAAAAATGAACTAATTTTTCGAAACACCATCAATACTTCAGAAATTGCCCCGCAATAGCGAATCTTATTATGGTCCCTTGGGTTATGTCTTTGATTGTGCAAAATCTGCTACACAAGTATAACATAGCTTTTTTAAAATATAATTCTTAGGATTTTTTTCTCGTTTTCGAGCTTTATTGTAATGTTCGACTGGTCTTCGATTTAGAACTCTAGCAGCTCAGTGTTCCAGGAGATATAAAAAAAAACTCAAAACCAAAAGGATAAGTGCAATCTTCCCATAATTCAATCTGCATATTTCAATAGGCCTAAACAGATTATTTACATATTTTGATTGAGTTCAAAATTAAATACGCCTCAAAAGGTAGAATAAGTTCGGTGATAAAAGTTATAGAATATGGATTTTTTTAACACATGTGTAGTTTACAGAATAGACAAGAAAGAAAATTATAATACCGAGCAATTCAGAAGATATATGAAACGGACTTTTATATTTTTAATACTTTTATGATTATATAAAACAAATTTCCTCTTGAAAGATTATGTACACTATAACAAAGCTGAAAGAAGACAATTAAAACAATGATGCTTGAATATCCGATATTTTGTCAAAATCATGGACATGAAAGTGAACGTGGAAGCGATTTGAGTAACATTAAATATAACCGATATCGTGGGTGAAAACAGTTAATTTCCAAAGTCCACAACTTAATTATAAAGATGATATAGAATAGAATGAATTTGAGTATTTGTCCTTTACAGGGCAGATCATTTTACCTAGAATAACGAAACATATTACTTAAATACCTTGGAAAGAAGAAGCTTATATCTCGGATATAATTTTTTGAACTTTTAGTAATTATTTTAATCAGTGAAATTTTAATAATAATAATTTTAATAAACTGAATTTCCAAGTTTTCATCCTCGATAACTTCTAAAAGAATTAATTTACTAATATTTAATTTTAATTTTAAAACTAATACTTTCCTAATATTTATAGAATTTTCTTTTTAATGATAACAATTGAGCAGTTATTTTTAATTTGCAATTAATTAAGCATGTATTTATTTTTCATTGTTAAAAATCTCACATATACTGTTTTCAATAATAAAGTGCATTATTGCCTTAAATTTAGATTTTTACATAGCATTATCAAATATTTAATGTTTCCATTGTTGATAGCTGAAGAGATATATTTCTGCTTAATTCTACTTATTTTAATTCAAATTTATTATTTAGTCCTGGGGGACTAAGCTGAAAAACACCCTACTAATTTGAAATTGTTGAAAAAATAGTACAGTCAGCTCTGTTAATAATGATCATATCTTCTTTTCTAAGTCCCAAAAGTAATATTGATTATTGTACTAAAAGAAAATGCTTATTTTAATTGCTACCTAGATAAATAATCGAAAAATACTGCAAACTGTCGTAAAAATCGGTATTGGCGATCATGGTGTTATCTGATAATCGCCAATTAAGTCATTAACTATTGACGATCTTGGATTATTCTGAAAAAAATCACTAAGTAGACGTGAAAAAATCTAACTTCGATATATCATTTATAATAGAATCTGGGATTTTGATATCCTCTAAAAATTATCAAGTAAAACCCAATTTCTAGTAACCAAATGAAAATTACTGTGTAAATTGGGGATTATAATTATCTTGGCATCTTATGCATAATGGATCCATTTAATTTTGGTGCAATTTGAAAATAACCAAGTGGACACATTATCTTGGTTTTCTCTATAAAACTTGAAAACTGACATTTAAATCTGAGGAATGTAAAACAAAAAAAAACATATTCATATAAACTTTTACCTACTAGAGAACTAATTTTAAAACTAGTGTTTATTTAATACTATTGTTTTCAATTCCCAATCAATTTAAAATTTTATTCATTTCGATATGTTTTAAGATCCATTTACTTAAGAAACTAAAATCACTTTGATCTTAGATAATTTACTTTTTTATAATAATTAATTAGATGGTGAATTATTTGTGCGTTTTTTAAAATGAAAATAACGAGGGCACCAATATAATAAATTAAGAAAATGTATGTTAACAATAATACATTAAAGTATTTCGAACTTTGACAATAATACAATCTTTAT
>JAPMOQ010030349.1:1318200-1413729 GCA_026543055.1 Argiope trifasciata | reverse complement strand
CGATTAAGTATATTTTTGCATTCGAATAAATTTTGAATTTGAAGCTTATTTCTTAATTTCTTTTATGTAATATATCCTCTGACAGAACGAACATTTTAATGACATAGCAGAAAATCTAAACATTGTGAAGAAGATTTCTAGCATGTATCTGCATTTTCCGACCAGTTTTTTCATGAAGTTAATGACACCTTTGAACATTAAATGATTGATATGGATTTTGAAAAGATTTCACCTTGCAGTTTGATGCGTCTGAAAAAACTTAAATTTAATTTAATCAAATCAGCTTCAAATTAAAAAGTGCACATATTGTGAAATAAAAGTGAAAATCCTACAATAAAATTAGTGATTCATAAAAACATAAATGAATATTTTGATGAAAGAATTGGTATTCCTGCATGGCATTTAAAAACATTGATATGGATAGTTTTAAAAATGATTTCAAATGTTATTAAAAAAACGAATAGCAAGGAAATGAAATTGATATAAGTAGCACTATAAATTTTATCTCATAAGAGGATACAGAGACTCTTTTTGTAAGATAACTGATTTGAAAGATATGAATATCAATTTCCAGTCACAAATCACAGCGTTTACATATGCTGGGAATTTTAAGCCTATTTTTGAGCTTGATTAATTTTTTTTGTTCGAAGACTATATATTAATTTCTTCTATATCTTCTTCCATCTCACTGAATTTATATTTTAACAACAAAGCTTACAATCTCCAAAAGTTGTCTAATAACATTTTTTTAATCCCATAAATAAAACTAAGGGAAGCGTTGAATTCAATTATAGTTCTTGTCCATCTTGAAGTATGTGGTAAACGAAAAGAGCTTCAAAATCTTTTTTTTTTTCAAATTGAAGTGATACTTAAGGAAAGAAAAAAGTTGCCATTGGAAAATAAGAAAACGTCAAATGTCACTTACTGCACAGCCCCTGATAGGCAACGGCAATTTTCTTTCTTTGCTCGCAGGCCTCTTTATTTAACTTGCACTCATTGATGTATGAAATGCCGTCGGTGCCACACACAGGTTCGAATTCTTCCGCACATTCCGGACACTCGCATACAGGACGTCGCTTTTTCATGAGACACAAAGCTCCGTACTCGCACTCGTGCTCAAAACATGTTCCTTTCTCCCCTAAGAAAAAAAAAAAAGCAATTGACTTTTTTTTACCAGAGGCAATGTGAGAGAAATATGAATTTTTACTTTTAAGAAGGTCGTGGAGAGCTGGTCAAGTTGACGATGTTAACGGTTTAGAATTCTTAATATTTTCGATTTTCGTGATAAACTGGTCTGTGATGCGTATAAAATTGGAATTAATAATTATTATTATACCAAGCGTTTTTTAGAATTTATTATTTTGGTGGAAATTAAATTATTAAATTTTTACAGTATGTTATAAAAAAACTTCGCTATTGTTTAATAGCAATTTTGATAAAAGTATTTTCTCTTTCCCTCACTGAGGAAATATCAATTCATTCATTCTTAAGTGGGAAAGATTGGAGGATTTGAATCCTGTTCTAAGATTAATCCATTATGAAACTGTTTTATCATCTCAGAAATTTTTGAAATATGTTTTTGAAACTGTTTTTCGTCGCATGCATTGTCTGGAAAATTTAACTACTCCAAAATGAATAATGTCATTTGAATTTCAATAAAATGGTACAGAAGTTTTGATGTGCATTGTTAGTTATTTGATAAATAGAACTTACGTTCATTTAATTACCCTTTTTATTAAAAACATACTAAATAAAAAATGGACACATTGTGATTTCCCCCCAATTTTTCTAATAATCCCTATTCATAATAAGGGTTATTTATAAATGAGATAATAATGTATAAAGATAAAATTGTTATCTTGGGGCTTACAAATGCCATATTATCGTTCTGAGAAAAAACCAACTTGATAATACTGTTGCTTTAAAAAAATTTGTTAAACTTTTTTATCCTTCTTAATTCATATATTGCCAAAACGGGCAACTGATGAAATATAATCTGTATCTTTGAACGCTTTATAGAATGATTTGAAAATTCTATTTATAGAATAGGTAAAGAAAATCGCATAAAATAAGTAGAAAATGCTTGTAAATCATTCAGAGTGAACAAACGGAACGGCAATATACCCAGATTAATTTATATCAATTATGTGAATTTTTTAGTAGGATGAAAAAAGAAAAGATGCACATAAATAATTAAAATTTAAAAATACATTTTCTAAAAAAAAAAAATGTTCAGAAAAGAGTTTTTCTTAAGTCAAATTAATCATACGTTACAGATTTTGAACATTGCATTGAGTCAATCGAAACACTCGTTGACTCAAAGATTGTTGAGAACTATGAAACTGTGTTAATGATTTCACAGTGAGAGGTTTCACTGTTAATGAGGTTGTTCATGAATAATGACCATGAAGGTGATGAAGATTTAGTACTACAAACTTAAAGCCTTTCTTCATATTATTCTGTTCGTTAACTTGTTTTGGTCTCTCTTATATATAATTTGTAAATCACTGATGCACTCCCACTTAACCGATAAATTTCTCAGTTTTATCATTACCTTGCATCTTCTATTGTAGAATGATATCGGAACATAAATTTTGTTAAAAGCCTATGTAGTTATTGAAACGCTTGTGGGACGTAGCCATAAACTATACTTGTATGTTGGTATTTTTTTATGATGCGCTACGCCGTAATCTCAATAAAATAAGATATATTATAAATTCATTCTCCTTGTTGATCAAAAAGAAAATTGAGTATTTTGAGTTCATACAAAAAGATATGAATCAAACATTGATACTCTAATCAAACGTACTTTTTCTCAAAGCTAAATTATAATATTTTCTATTATTAATCACATAATTTACTGTGTGAGAAAGATCGGCATTATTTTCCCATTTATTTTCGATTTTGTGAAAATGGCATACTGTTTCCTTTAAAATTTGCATTAATCTGTAATTTTCTTTTACTGAATCTCAAAATAAAAAATTAAAAAAAAAACATTGAAGGATAAAAACTGCTTCCTTTTTTGAAATTACCTCGGGAAACATGATTAAAAATCAGTTAAAAACAGCCCAATCCCCAAAATACTTTATTGAGAGTGATTTTAATATGATGTCTTATTTGATTTTAAAATAGCTGTTTAATGCCGCGTAAATCCAGTTCATATAAACTCATTAAGTCTTTAAGCCTAATTTCTTTTGGTTTTGAGATATTATAAAATAATATTTGAGAATTTTTCGTAATCGTTAAACTGTATCATTACAGAACTGCAAACTTTTTATTCATTTAATTACTAAATACTTTGTTGCTATTAAAGCGGTATCTAAAGGCTTCAAATATATATCAGAATTAATATATAGACACAATAAATTATTAAATTTCTCTATATTCAAATTTCTTTCATCTCAATTTTAGTTAGCAAACAGCAAGAGAAATTTTAATAAAAATTAAACGTTAAATAGATATTTTTTAGTGTTCATCGAAATTCCCCAAATGAACTTATTCGTATATTTTTTATTATCAAATGCATTATTTTTTTGCTTTATTGAAGTTGATTTTAAGTGGTAAAGATTTTTCAAAACATATTCTTAACAACCAAATAAATAATGCGTTTAATTTTTTTATGATTATATATATCCTATTTTACCTTTGTGTCGAACTAAAACAAATTAGAACTATTATTATACTTATATTATCTTCATTTTTAATATAAAATTAGTTAATATAATTTTTCCAAATGAATGCAGGAATAAGTCTTAAAATGTGGTGTACATTTCAGCGACTTGTAAATTTTACTTACTTAAAGACTGACGTAAATCTATTTTCAAGCTTTAAATGAAGCTGTAAGCTTATTATAGAAGAATTTATATATTTCACGTCGTCTAATTTTCAATTATAGGTATTAAAATGACATGTAAGAGGTATACTATCCAATATGATAAATAATAGTAGCCAATGTGATATCAAATAATTTATTTCTCCGTACAGTCTGCTATTTCTTTCGTTAAAGATTCAATCTTTTTATACATCGTATTTTTAAACAATATTAAAAATGTACCAATCATTTGGCCTACATAAATCAAATGTATTTTTCCTTTGAAAAATGAGTAGATGGCTTGCATTTCTTCTTGTTTAAACTCTATACATTTGAAAATATTGTATTTCCTGGAATTTAAATGATGTTGAAACGAAAAAATAGGAATAACTTTAAAATACTTATTCGCCATTTTTCTTATGATGTTAAACGTTGCACGATCATTTATATTAGAAATTCTTGGCAAAAACATATATTTTATACGATTTACGTTAAGTAGTTATAGCTATCTTCAATATTGCTGCAACTTATTGCGCCTGTTCAATTTGCCACCACCTCTATCATTATAACTACAATACTCAGTCAACGATCATAATCATTTTCTTTTTCACTATCGATTACAATAAGATTTCATCATCTATGTAAGACAGATATGGAACCAGATCTCTCTAATATTTCTTAATTCATGAGCTATGCTAATACTACTACACAAAAAACTCAAACTTGGAATGGATATTGAATAGAAATTAAAAAAAAAAAGAAATAAGGAATCTAGCATGAAGATTTTATCAAAATTAACCCTCAGGCAGGATTTTAAAACAGGTATTTTTTCTATCGGACTTTAATTCAAGTATTCACCTCTCGAAATTCCCAAAATATAGAAGTTTTTGAAAACAAATATTAATATTCTTTTTTCTACAAAATAGCTTCAGATACATCGTAAAGTGTATTTGTGGGCTCCATAAAGAGATGGAAAGTTACCTAACAAATTTCAACTAAAATAACTTTTAATCTTACAAGGTAATTAGTAATATAAAATCTTTAAATGAGAAAATAGGTCGTTTCAGTACAGAATCAAATTTGTCTCTTCCGTTATAATCGCTGAAGAAAGTAATCAGTATAAAATCATGATAGAAATAGTTTTAAATAATGTAATTCAAAATTTCTTTTATGATATACTTTATAAATTTTATTGTTATTTTTTCTATTGTCCATATTCTTATTTCATTTGTAATAATTAGTAAATTCAGAAAGGGCCATATCATTATTTATCTAGAAATATATTAATATTTTAAATAAAGATATGTCACTCTAGCAAATGTAGAATCGGTACTATTAAAATATTCAAGATAAAGGCATAATAAACTTTCTTTTCTTTTTTATATATACTTGTTTAAAATTTTTAAAGGGGAAATCAGTTTTCAAAGGGAACGAATGTATTCAAAATTAGTGTCTGCATGCTTCTAGCAGCTTAATATCCGTGACAATTCTTCAACAAGTATTGATGTCCTATAACCTAAATAAACCCTAAAGAATATTCACACAATTTCAGACAACTACATCGGAAATTTATAAGGAAGAGGAGATTTATGATCGTCTAGCATTCCTCAAACCCGAATGGCCACCTTCATAAAGGGAGACCCGGTCATCCTTAATGGTCCAACTAAACTCTCTCCAATAAGTGCAGATAGCTAAGTCTAAAAGATGAACTGTTAATTCATTACCAAGATGGTGTGAGTAATTGGGGGCGTGATCAATAGATGACGCTGGCAGTATCTCATCATTAAATGAGAGCGCTGGAGAGATCGATCGCAAAATCGACCGGAGATTTGCGCTTATCTCTTAGACTTGTGTTCCCCCCTTTCAAACCACGCACTCCCCACTATACAGCTTGAGATTAATATCGGGGAGATGTCTGATTTCCCTACTGTCCATAAGGTACATCTATCATACAAAACGCACCTCCTCAGAAGCAAGGGATTGGATAAATGAGGCCATCCATATTGAGATGCCACAATAGCAAAGCTGGAGTGTAATGGTGATATGACAAGAAAATGGGACAGAATCGGGACTTTCTATAGAAAGCTTTTAGGAAATCCAATAAAGTTGATAATGGGTAAAGAAAAAGAGAGTACAAAGAAGCACTTAGAGGGGCGAGTCTTGCAACAGATGACTTTTTATAGCTTAAACTAATGCATAACAAAATGCTCCAGATAGAAACATATAAGCATTATCACTATAAACCAAAAAAATGAAAGTTTCTGATAGCGTGAATTTAAAAATGGCTTTAATAAAATATGATATTTATCTGAAATTAATTCACATTTTATTAACTGCCATGAATATAGCATCGTTTATTTTTAATTGCAAACATATTTAAAAAACGAAGTTAAATATTACTAGATTATAAAAAGATCTCCGTTCAGCAACTTTATAAATTTGGCTGACAACAATTAATAAATGGTCTATAATTTCAGTTATGCTTAAACTATTTAAAGATGGGAGTAACATGGTATATTCATGAAAAATTTATTTTCGGCACTTTGAAACATTTTTTACCAAATCATGTCATAAGTTTTGCTTAAAAAAGATTAAGAAATAAATACAAATATATTATTTCAGATACTAACAAACTTTGTGGATAATTTACAAATAATTATTAAATATTTATTAACTTATAAAATTAAACATTATTAAATTGGACGGTTGATTAAAATTTTATCCAATGTCTACGCAATAGTAAAAATGAACTAATCAAATAATAATTTAATCAGTTTCAAAATTTCCATCCTAATAAGAAGAAAAGAAAAAATAATCCTACAAGGCATAACTAAACATTCATTTAATCGCAATATTTTAAAATTTATTATATTAATTATGTTTTTCTCCTATTTAAACGACAGCTTTTAAATTTCTTATTGAATAGATTTGGCCCCCACCCACCTCTTCAAATTATTTAGGAGTTTCAGACTTAAAATATTTTTAACGCGGCCGACAAGTAGTATAAAAATAAGTTTAAAATTTTAATTTGATATAATAAAACGAAAAAAAAATATTTGTGCACCAATGAGCATTTCAGAAACAAATATTTAAAAATAATAGTTGAATTAAGAAATAGCTCAAATAAATGATCCTGTACAAGTAATGTTTCCTATTTCTGAAAAATCAAAAGTTTTGAATTAAAATCCTGTAATAAATAAATAAATGAATCAATTTCTTTTTGAAATACTTGAATTTATTGCATCATTAATTAAAATAGAGCCATTAAAATATTTTCGAATCCTTCTAAACCTGTGCAGTTAAATGAAATATTGGTCGGGGTGGCCTGACATTATATTGGCATCGAGCAAGAATATACCATCTGATTTCAGCAAAAATGAATAATTTACGCCCAATCATTCGGGTTCAAATTACCTCCCACTCGTAAAAAGCAGAAGAAAGGTACTGTTCTTTCAAGTGTTGCCTTCGTCATCTGATCACGGTTTGAATTTACTACCCCCATTCCAAATTGGATCCTACGTTGCTTAAAAAATGGTCATTTATGAAACTAAACTGAAGAAAAAGAAGTTATTTGAATATTCCTACAGGTTAAATAAGCATTAAAACGTTTTATTACTTTAACTGAAACTAAAATCCCTTCCAATAAATAATAAAGGAGTATTCGTATATAGACTTCCAATAAATAATTATTTTCCTGTTATTTGTAATAAACTAAGTATTATTAGAAGGGTAAAATAAAGGAATTACCATTGTTTAAAAGAAACAACCTAATAAATAATTTCCGCTGAAATAATGTAGATATAGATCCTATATTTTTATTATTTAAGAAATAAATATAGTTTTAAAAATATTAATATATCTTGTTCTGATTTAATAAACAAAAATATTGCCACTTAGAATTCAAGCTTTTTTTTAATTCCGATTGCTTTTGAAAAAAAAAACACTAATGGACTGGATTATATATTCACTTTTATTTCATTAACATCAAATTTTTTTTTCTTTTTGAAAACAGAGAATAAAACCTCAAAAGTTCAGACTGGTAATTCTAAAATAAACAAAAATAAAATTTCTTTTTATTATTATTTGTAATCCTATCAATCAAAAGAAATTTATAAAAGTTAATGTAAAATTTATTTTCTTGTCATTGCTTCTAATAATAAAATCGAAAAATTCAAACAACCTTAATGAAAATAAAATTATTCTGTAACAGAAATTTCAGTTACTTGCAGTGGACAACAAAATTGTGTATACACCCAAGGATCTTAGATACTTTTTGTAATTACAAATGAAATATTGCTTTAAAATGATTGAAATTTTTACCTTATATACTTTAGTCTTTGTTTTACCTTACTGTACTAAAAAATGTGTTAAGTTCGTTTATTTTTTACGAAAAAAAAGATCTGAAACGAGATTAAAAGCAAGCTACAAAATTGAGTAAACATCTTTTCACATTTCCTTTTAGGTTACAGATTAATGTTTTATGACATAACCTTTTGCTTCGATTACAGATTGTAATCTTTAGGACATAGATTGCACTAGTATTTTAGGGGTTTCAACAGCAATTTTAGCCCATTCTTCCCTCAGAACCTTCTTGAAATCTTCCTTGCTTGTAATTTTATGTTCATGTACAGCTTTCTCTAATTGCGACCACACATTTTCTATGACTTTTAAGTCTGGAGACTGGGCTGGAGTATGCAATTGCTGCTTGCAATGATACAGTAAGTATAAATGCACAATCTTTGCAGTATGCTTAGAGTCGTTATCCTACTGGAATATAAAACTCGATTTAAGTCCCAACTTGCTGGCTTTTTTTTCAAGTTTATGCATTTTTGCCCTTAATACCTTCAATAAAAGCAAGCTCTCCAACTCCTCCGGACCACATACACCCCCAAAAGAGGACAGATCCACCTTGCTTTACCAGCTTCTCTCCATATTGTGAATCGTACATCCCTTCCATGAAGATTGAACTTACTTTCATCAAGGAACAGAAAGAAATAGACTTCAAACGATGTTCTTTGCATAAAATCACCCACTTCTACCTATTCACCTAGTTTATGAGTGGCTTTCCTGTTCGAGTACGGCCATGAAACCCATATTGTTGAATAGTACGTCGAATTGTTTGATCTGATATCTTTTTCTCGATGCTAAAGGACATTGAAAAAGCTAGTTTAGATGCACTCACCCTTTTTTTACTGAGCGAATGATCTTTCTCTTCTCTGTACTATTCAGTTTTTCCTTACATCCTCTTCCAGAAATATTGGCCACAGATCCAGTTTCTTTATACTTCTGTAGTATTTTCTGGACACAATCATGAGTTAATCAACAAAGCGATTTCTCGAACAGATTTACCCTCTTTCGACCATTTTAAGACCAACAAACGTTCAGATTCAGTAGTTTCTCTACGAGAGCTCATTTTACGACTTTTTAAGAAAAAAAAATACTATTTAAAAGCGTATAACTGCAATAACAGTATTATAAGCATCATCTAGTCTCGAAACACTATAAAAGAATTTTGAAACTAAACAAAGTTGTTGCAAAATTTACAAATCTAGGAGGTGTATATTCAATTTTGTTGCATAGTTTTCTATAATTTCTACGAATTGCTTAATTTTTTCGTAAAAAATAACTATGAAAATTTTTAATTATAGGATGGTAAAACGAAAGCTTAAGTATCTAACATAAAAATTTTTGTGCATTTAAAATTAATATTAACTTTATAATTGAAATAAGTCTAAACGTTTACGAGATATATACTCAATTTTGTTGTTCACTGTATGTAATACATTTTAGGTTTATGAGAATATTGTCGAACTCATATTTTCGCGAAGATGAGATGAATGTGGCAAAGCTAACAAGAATATACTCACTCAAACACAACTCATGATTTTTTAAACTTCTGACTAATTTCGAAACTACTTATATACAATTAAAAAACCTTCTAGAATTTGAAGGCCCGCAGAAAATTAGGAATAAATTTACATAATACAAATTTGCATAATTAACAGAAAATGACAAATTAAATTGAAACAGATTCCATAGTAACTTGTTCCGCTTGTATTCGAACCTACGATCTTCGTATTACGAATCCCGTACTCTACCGACTGAGCCATCGGGCTTTTGGTTAGAAGGAACAATTTTCGCTTGAATATTTTATTCGAACAGATATTGTACGGAGAAGTGTAAAAGAATTTTCAATTAAATTTGAGAGCCTATTAAAAATTATTGATGTTAGAGGAATAAATAGAAGCAGTAAATAAATAAAATAACATTTCGTTATTGAAATATAATTTATATCTATTGATTCTGAACGATATCTAATTGCAAATAATGGTACGGATATGGCATCTTTAGTTTTCCTCGTCATACGAAAGATGACGTTATTTGTGATTAGACTAGAAGTAATATATTTTAATCAACCTTTAAAAATATTGTAACCTAATCTTAAAACTCTATTTTAATCCCCTTTTAAAGCTAAATTAAAATCTACATATAAATACTATGCAATGAACTAAAATGCAATGTAGGCTTGATTTTTGGTCCTCCGCTTATTTTTGGTACTTAATTCTCATTATTATATTAAATATTTTTAATAGAATGTACTTAATGGTCCAAGGAGTTCTGAAGTCAGTATAATTTATATGAAAAGAAAATAATAATAATGTCATAATGACTGTTTAAACTTTCATTTTCAATGTTTCTAGTTGGCAATCAAAGTTTTGGTGCTCACCGGTTTTAAGATGAAAAAAATCCATCGTTTTTTTAATTATCGACGCATGAGTTATTTGTTAGTATCGTGATTGTTTCAAACTGGCTTATACTGGTTAATGGCAAATTAATAAATCCAATTAATAATAATTCAGAGAATAATTAATTTGGGAATCAAATTATAACTTTAGCTGTCAATAAATGGTCAAATGTGGCAACTTTCCGCCTTACTTTCTATTACCCCTGAAAACGAAAAATTGATGCTTCACAAACGAGATATTGCTAATTTGCTGCCTATGCATTTCATGACTTCAAAAATATCAAACCCAAACAACATCATGTTTTTACATGAAAACAATGCATGGACATTCGTTTATTATAAACAATTTAACCCTTTATTTACTGACGGTACTTAAAAGTACCATTTAAATCTAGCTTATATCTTTACTAAAACACTATTTTTGCCGATGGTATTCTAAAGAACACGGGGAATGTAACCCGAATAACATGAAGTTAATACAAGCTAAAAGTAGGAATTAAAAATAGTTAATAGTTAATAGGTGAAGAGGTTAAATAGGTAATTTTCAATCTCAATTTTGCATTCTTCAGTACACAACCTTAAATAAATATTATTCATTATTAATAATATCAAAAAGTATAAACTAGGAATTATTTCTACATCTAAATAATTTCAAACTTTTTCAAACCATAAATAATCATGCAAAATATGAACACCATTCCAATTTCTCCAGTAGGAGAACTGACCATGGTTTAAAATTACGTAATTAGCCTCGAAATAGATAGCGTGTAAATTCAAAATAGAACGTTGGTCTAATTAAACCAAACCAAACATTGTTGCTAATGCATCTATTTAGCAAAGTTGATACTAGAGAATGTAATATTGGTCATATATTGGGTTGTTCGGAAAGTCATTTCATATTTTTGTGTCAAAATGAAAAGAAATTTTCGTTTAATGAACAAATTATTTATTAAATTATAAAATTGCCATTCTGATCTAATACCTTTTGCCATATTTTTGGTAGTAACATGATTACACGCTCATAAAAGTTTTGCTCTTTGCTGTAAAAAAAAACTGATCGAGGTGGTTTTTGGCCTCCTCATTTGAAGGAAAAATTTTGCAAATCAGTTCTGGTACTGATGTACTGTTAACACATCTTCTCCACACATATTGGCCAATTTATTTCTGGCTTGAACAGCATTTTTACCTTTTATAGCAAAAAAGAAAAAAATGACGAAAATGCTGTTTATTGCTCTCCATATTTAAAAGGGCACCATCCAAAAACTACTGCGAAGAATCAGCTGCACTTTTTCACACTCAAGCCTTGCTATATCAGCTCTTAAAACATAAAATGATTTTGCGGTTTAAGTATGAAATTGGGTGCGAAAAATGCAATTAAATCCTTTGTCAGGAAAAAACGAAATTACTTTCCGAACAACCAAATATATTTATTCATAGATGTACCTAGTATCATGTGATTTTTTCTTTATTCATAGGTGATCTCTTTACTCATGCTGAGTTTTTACTCCAAATTTAGAAAAAAGCATATTAGCAAAAAGCATAATATTACATAATATGCATATCTTATTGTATCTTCTTACCAAACATATCCATCATCAAAATATGTAAAATAATAAAAAATAGTAAAAGAAACAAAATCAGTTACTTATATTTCCTCTTTTCATTACCAAACAACTTTGGCTAATTTCTAGAAAATGTACTAGAAAATTTATCATTTGATATGAGGAAAATCTTTTATGCATCATTTTGTATACATTACTATGTTCCGAGTGTTTTTATTAAGTAAAAGGATTCAGCACAATTTCATCATATCATAATATAACGAAATATTTTTAAACTTTAGTATACTATTTTTTTACTGGTGAGGTTTCCGTCTAGAGGGTCGACATTTATTTCCTTGAATTCCTTGCAATCTGTTGAGTTGCTTTATAATCAATAGATACTTCAAGAATAAACTTGAAATTTCATTTTTTTGAGATTTTATAACATATAATTTTACACATTTTGCAAAATTATTTTGTAACACTTTAAATTTTAAATTTTTAACATTTTGTTTATTATAGACGAATGCTTCGTAATAATGACATTCGTTCGACTTGTGAATAGTAATAAAAGAGAATTTTTAATAATATATTTTCTCTACAATTTTAATAATATAATTCAATTTTAGTACCATCGATGCCATTACAACATAATTTTTCTATTGCTCAAAACATGTTATCCCATAAAATTTCATCATCGTCGTTGATTTTACCTTCATTCTATTGACTGCCTTAAATTTAATTTCTTTGGGAATTAATTTGAACATGAGGAAAAAAAGGAAATCATGGGAGGGATTTGTTGAATAAAATCGATGTTCTACGGTGAGAGAACGTTTCTAAACAAAAACAGTATGGCAAACGAATATTTATATTTATTTTATTTCTGCTTATGGACGATGAGTAAGAAAATTTTTTGCTAGCTGTCTGATTTCCAGATATTCAATTCATATGTAAAATGAAAAGAAATCTCGATATATTTTGTAAGATGGATATAAATCTAGTATTGATTATTTTTTAGAAAAGTCGTGAAATTATGTTTACTTAGGTGCAAGTTTTACGACAACGAATCAGGTTTGTCTGACTTCCAAATTTAAAGAAAGGTCATCGTGCAGAAGGAATTTTATGCTATCCCTCTATTTTAACTGAGCATACTTTTGCAAGAATTCATGCTTCAATGAATTATTTTATGTGAGAATGCAGATAAGAGCAACAATGCGCGGGACTCAAATTTTTGCAGCTGATAAAAGGAATAAGATCACACAACTCAGGAATATTCTATTTGTCCTTGATTTGTTTATCGGTTTCCTGTCATATTTTCAATTTGTATATTTTCTACTAAAGCTTATATTATTTTATAGAATGGAAAGTATTTTAAAGCTAAATATAAATTTCCATACGACTGGAATATTCGAGAATTTTTAATAATTATCTGTTTTTTTAGCAACAATCCATTTCGGTTTTTATAATAACTTTAAATTCATAGTATAATGAAATAAATGCTAGATTTTACTATATTTGGTGATGGGGAATAATTCATCGAGCCATTGATGACAAAAAGCTTGCTAGTTGATATACACTATATATAAAGAGAAATTTCCTTCTTTAATTTTTTTTCACGTGATGGATTATTTTACAACAATTTAATTCGGTATGTAAGTAATCTATTAAAATGCAGAGTTTTTCAAAAAGTGAGGGATAGAAAAAAATCTTGCTCAAAGAATAATACAATATTATCTAGTTGCTGTTTTTTTAGTGGTGATTTTATTGGTTGAGTTTATTTTTAATGCGTCTTACAAATTTCCTTCCTTTCAATTTTTTCGCTGATTATTTATCAGCTATATTTATTTATTTTATTGACAGATTATTTATCGCCATTTTTTATTTATCGGTTGACTACATATCGCCTTTTTTCATTTACTGGATGATTATTTATCACCATTTTTTACTCATTGGCTGATTATTTATCGTAATTTTATTTAATTTTTTTTCGGGACGAGGGCGTTATAACAGCTGAACGAAGACTGTGTAATTATTTTTATTTTCATCGTGTTAGCTCACCAATGTTACTTACGGCGATTGCTAATATCGAACTCGCGATTTTCGGGTTCGTAGCCAGGATAACATGACCCTAAGACTAAAAGTAATCACTCTATCTTAAGGATGTTATCTGGCTTATAAAACTTCCAATGCAGTCTAAACACCTGTCAAATTTTGCAACAAATCCAATCAGAGATTGACTGTTTATGGATCTGTAATTTTAGAAACATGTAAACGCGATAAGTGAAAGTCGTAATGACAAATATATCGAATTTAATGTATGAATTCGTAATTATAAATATAGTTTTGTGTCAAATTTTTATTTTACTCAGAAAAACGCATCTAAACGCATCAAATGCCGTTAACCGGATGAGGGATTAATTGTTAAATAACTTAACAAGAATGACAAGAGAGACTCACTAAAAATGACAAACTCACTACAAAAGATAACAGTTCGTAATTATAGTAAACAGTGCAGGGTGTTCTCTAAGATAACACATTTATAAGAGAGTATGTGAGAACATTTTGGGGATATCACTCTCTATCCCGTTTCTTTCCGAAAAAATTCTTTTAAACATCGAAACAGAAGGTTGATAATTCTAAAATTAATGAATACAAATGTCGTTTCTATGTTTGCTATCCCATTAAACAGAAAAAAAAAACAGAAGAAAAATTAATTTTTTTTCAAAATAGTTTCTAAATAGTTTATTATAAATTAATTTCATAAACCAATTATATTTTGAACTGAATATATTTAAAAACAATCTAAAATCAATGCACAGTTACCACAAATTGTTACTTCATAATCCTTGTCTACATATTAAGTTCATAAAATAACCTTGATTGTAGGCTTACATGACATAATTCTTTTGAAACAAGGAAAATAGAATTATTATTTTAGTGTTAAGAATTACATACTGCCCATAAATAACAGTATATCAAAAATTAAATTTGAATAATGAAAGCTCTTGTAAAAAAAAAGTTCTCAAATTTCTTATTTGTTTTTAATATTTAATTATTCATTAAGAAACGAATTTACATAATCGTGATTTTTCTAGTAACATTATTTTGAACTCTTTTTTACTTTCTAGTACACGAGCTACAGTGAGAGTATAATGCACTAGTCAAAAAAATCCCATTGGAGATTTTAATGAATTTAATTATTCCAATTCTCCATGAATTCAAAAAAAATATTTTTAACATCAATGCCGTTGATTTTTTTAAGAATGCGATTAATCAAAAAACACTTGGAGTATTTGATCTAAAGTTTTAAACTAAGTTTCAGGGGTTCCATCAAATGATTAACGGAATTCTTTTATAGGAATTTTGTCCTGCGTTCAATAACAAGTTAACTAGATAACTTTAGAATATAAATATCTAGATTAATTAAATTCATAATGTTAGCATTTAAAATGTAATTTCTTATCAAATTTTGAATTAACTTGCCACAGAGTGACAGTTTGTCGGTCACCAGTTTCGATATTATGTAAACGTAATGACTTAAATTAAAGAAATCTGCTTAGTGATCGTTTTATGCTGCCATTCTACTGCTGAATTTTGTTTTCAATCACTCGTCCTTAAAATAATCCGAAATATATATCACTCGAAAATTCAATAGAAACGGCAAAAATTTCATAACTATTGTACACCAATGCCACGAAAGGCATTTATGGCGTTATCAAAAGTTTTATGGGAGATGACAGAATAAGACCTTTATTATTGACCATTTAGAAAAGTTTGAGAAACACTATACCCATTAGTTTTAAATTGCTTATAAGTATCTTAAAAATAAAATTTAGTTCCAAATCAAGTTTTTGCCACCCCCGTCATTTTTAATCGATACGCATGCATATTAGTGGAAATTGTAATACTTATGGAAACCAATACCAAAAATTCCAAATAAAGAATTAATTACCCGATACTATTGTGGGAACTGCTAACAGATCTCATATTCCGAATGACGCCGTGTGGGTCATTGATCACATGATGGTTTCCAGTCATAATTGGCAGACGAGAGTTTAGTAGTGTGAATGTAAAATGTACAGCTGGCATTTAACAAAGCAATTGAAACTTGGATTTAACTTGAAAATGAATCTAACGACACATATTTTAGTTTGTTATATAAAATATTTGTCATTATTAATTTTTTTTCTATGCAGTTTCAAGTGGATTATTTAGTATTGAATTTTAAACATTTCAAAATAGTTTTAATTTTTGTATATGGGATAATTTTATTATTTTTAACAAGTAAATTCAGTTTAAGGTGCAGGAAATTTAAGAACTAATTTTGTTTGTCGGAATAATAGTACATAATTATTATTGAATAAATTGAAAATATTTTTAAAAAACTACTGACATTCTATTATTATTATAATTAATTGATCGCAGAAATCATGATTGATCACAGTTATTTTTATTATTTGAGTTATTTGTTTTGTTTGAGAGCATAGAAGATGAAAAATATATCTTGTATTTAATATAACAATTTCTAGAAAATATCTGATAAATTATTCATCAATGACATTGTGTTCTTTTATTTAACAAGATACTCTCACGAAATTTCAATAAGCGACTGAAGAAAAATTTTTACAAACCAAGCAGTTTCTGAATATTTTATCTCTTTTTTCAGTGGTAACAGATTTCATCAGGCATGTCGTGGTTTCTGTATGAAAAATATGCTGCATTTTTCTACTGGTTAAACAAGATAAAATGTATTAATATTTATCTGTTAGTCATAAATGCTAATGAATAATACATATATGAATATGTTTTTAAAGTATAATAAGGCAATTATATGTTTATTAGCCTTTATTTCTAATATCTTGCTATGTTATTTCATTCTTGAGATTGCCTTTTGAGTTTCTAAGATGTTTAAAACTTGTTAAATGTCAATTGTATCTCTTACTGGGATGATAAATATAATTGCTCTGAACTGATAATTGAAATATTTAAAAGCAAATTACATCTTGTAAGTAGCATCGAGATATGAGATGAATATATGCATTAGACTTTGCATTTTTTAATTAAAGCTAAACAAAATTCTTATGCAAATACAGAAATTGGGGAGATGTAGTTTTTCAATCCAGATAAAGATTTGGTAAATATCTGTTTTTCAGCCTTAAAGTATTATTAGAGATTTAACAATCTTGTAGGAATACTTCAAAAAATTTGGCATATCATTATTTCATTGAGAATGGCAACATCGTGACGCTTCGGAATTCCGCGGTGTGACAAGGTGATCACATCCACCACCATATCATAATATGAAATAGTTATTTTAATTTCTAAGTTTAGGGAAAAATTATAATTGATTAAACTAGTTTGGACAAGGACATAATGTTCTAACGTCATAAAATTTTGTATAATTATTAAATATGATCTTTAAAGATATAATTATTAATATAAAATAATATTTAGATTATTTATGGGTGAAATAGAACTTTAATAGAATTACACTACACGTGTTTTTTTTTTACTATGCGGATTGATTTAACTATTGTGAATTAGTTATTTTTGAAAAAAAAAAAAAATCTAGAAATTTCACTCGTATAGTTATCTAAAGCCGGAACCAGAATAAAATGGAGATTTTAATTCATCAGATTGATATCTACATTGAGGAAAATAATCAAGTAACTAAAAGGGGAATAATGATAATACCTATTAATTATGTCAATAGAATAAAATTATTTTTATGTGGAATTTTGTTTAATTAGTAGTTAATTGTAGTAGCTAGAATAAATAGTAAAAAAAATCAACTTACCAATCAATAAATAACTTTAAACAATAAAGGAAGATCAATAATAACACATCAAAATATGTGACGACTAATAGCTTAACAAAATAAAGCAGTAATTGAAATTTAAAATATAAATAAATATTGAGAGTGATGATCTAGAACTTGCTTTCCATGGCTGTAATACGCATAAAATAAAGTTATTTACAGCTGACTATTTTTAATAAATTCTTTTTCTGATCTAAATACTTACTCTTTACATACATTGATAGAACAGTCTTCTTTTTTACCAAGTTGTTTAAATTTTTATTTTAATATAATCAATGTCCTTCTGTGAAGGAAGTAATGCAAATATATCACTTTGCCCCAACACAAAATGGGACACTATTGTTCCATTGTCCCTGGTGCAAGATGAGTTTAACTTCTCTCGGAGAAGACCATCCATAAAAGTAGGATGTATTTTTATTGGAAAATAAGAGTATTGCATCAATTTATTAGATATTGTTTAATGAATTTCCTGAAGTAAAATTTAATAAAAAAATTAATGTGTTTAAAACTCTATCTCATATTAAAATTATGTATCTAAAAGATTACATATTATACTATATTATCAAAAAATGAAACACAGATTTCAATAGTATTTTTGAACACCCCATACGTCATCATGTATAGGTTTGTCAAATTTATTACTCTAGTTTCTTGAGAGATAATCAAAAAAGTAATGTACTTTCTAAAGTAAATTCAATTCATTCTAACAGAGTTACTATATGAATGCCGTCCATGTTTGAAGATCAATTCAAATGAACAGACCATACTTGATACTTGTGATGTTTTGCTATTTAGCATTCAAATAAATTCGTAATTATAAGCAGCGTATCATCTTTTATTATGTGATGTGGAAACGTGCATTTAGAAGAACTGTGCTTAAATCAAATATTACTTTAATAATGGAAATAACGGCATTTTTGCTTGATTATTCATTTTTAAAAATTCTCCGAAATAAAAAAGAATTAACAAATGTATTCTGTTTCTGTGATTTTCTTTTATATATTGTTACAAATAATTTATTCCCAAAATTTAAATATTTCTCTTACTCCAATTTTGAGAGTGATTGCTTCTCTGTTTTAAAGAATAAACACTTCGAAATTTAAGCAATGAAGCGGACATTTTAAATTATGGTATGTAAAAAAATATTTAATATCAGAAAGAGTAAATCAATAAGTAATACCATGTATAATTCTATTCTAAGCTTTTTTAGTTCCGAAAACTATTATATCAAACTGTATTTATTCTGTTTTGATTAAAAAAATGTACAATTTAAACTTAAAAAACATCGATGCTTTTAAAACGAAAAGTTATAGTGATAAAAGCTACAACAAAGAAATAAATATAGTTCCAGATCCATTTTCGCTTTCCACTTTTGATATTTTAAATGTTCTTGTTGCATTTTATGTATTTCCTTTGAGTATGCCTTCGACAAATAAAATTTTTAAGACATCATCTGTAGTTTTAAGCCACTTAATATGATTTGAGACATTTCATCAAATAAATATCTCATATTAAGTGATGAATGTATGCAAAGCCAAACAGAAAATATGAACAAGTTTTAAAGTAAATTTATAAAGTCTTCTGCTTGTCTTTTTCATCTTAACTTTTTAGCGAAATAAAAAACTTTGATTTTTTGGTAGGATTAACCTGGTTAAGATGTAAACAAACAATAGTCATGTACATTAACTGAAATAATCATGAATAACAAATACAAAAAAAGCCAAATATAAATCTCACTTATTCAGTGATATTTCAGTTGCAGTTATTAATATTTAGTTGCAGATATTTTGTTAATTTTTTGCTATGTTAAACACTAGCAATGTTTCTAAAGTAGTGATCATAAACTACAGTATTCTCTAACTTGCTTGGTTTCCTTTAAACAAATGCATATCCAAAATATAATTTTCCTTAGAAAAAAAGTCGAGAAAAGATATATACCGGTCCCTTTGGCACAGTAGTAAGGCCTTGGCTACTGAACTAGATGGTTTCATGTTCCAGATCAGATTGATTCCAATGAAAAATCGTCATGTAAGCTGGCCTGGTGAGAGCTAAATCCAACGCGACCATCCCTTGGTGTGATGTAGTCATCTGGAACGACTCGGAATTATTTGATGCATCTCAAGATGTCCCTAGCGTTCTTTTAAAACCTCTCATTAAGGCAGCTAAAACTTAAAAAATCTTGTAGGGATACAGATTATTTTATTTATATTGATTTCGAACCCATTTGTGAACTGTACAAAAATAAAAGATATTTTAACTGTCTATGAATATAATGCTTAATTTTACTGCAGGATTAGGCTTTATGGGATACTTGATACAATTGATTTTATCCGTATAAGAATTTCTTCTAAAACGATTTCATAATAATAACGTTATATATGACTTCTGTAGAGATAAATTAAATAAGATTTGTTGCTACCCGTATAAGTCAGCTATAAATTGCATTATTAATAATTATTTTACAACCTGGAATGAAAGAAATAAAAAAAATGTATACATGTGCTTCGAAAAAAAATTTAAAATATTTGGATTTCAAAATATTAGTTGTGAAACTTAATGCAACTTAAGCTATGCGAAATTAAGATGGAGAATTTTGAAAAATGATGAAATATTTTCATTTACTCAAATATAAATCACATTTCAGACAGTACTCTGCAATTAATAGAGAAAAATAATTCGAACATATCTTATTCAAAAATGGTGTTTTTGAGTTTCAATATTGTTTTGGAAAATTAATACCTAAGGCTGAGTCTACGGTCTTCTAGAACACACGTGTAGTCTATGTTATTTTTGACACTTATTCTAAAATGTATTTAATTAAATAAAGTAAAGATAATTAAAATAAACGAAGGGGTTTAAAAATAGGTAGAAACATATATTGATTTCTTCAATACAATTCTAAATTTTATTTTTGGGACATTTATTATGAATTTTAGATGGCAAGTACAAAAGATCAAATATAGTTTCTATACTTAAAAAACGTTTAATTTTGTAATTTTCTTGTAATTAATAGGGTTAAATACTCCTTTACATAGCTTGATGATAAATTTAAAATAAGAAGCTATTCTCTGCATAAATTTTCCTTAAATAACAGAAACAGAATTATTAGTGTAGGAGATATTTTCTCATCAAATAAATAATTTTAAAACAATAAATAGATAATTTTGATAAATACGTTATTTTTAGCAAAATCTAAAAGAACAGTAGCTCAGAAACAGATAGTATTTCTCGTGAGAATCTTTTGAGAATCAACCATAAATAAAACAGTGATATTTTTTTTTCTTTCAATGTGTTGGAAATGACAGGAAACAAACAACTAGAGATACCAATCCTGCTTGAAACAGTTATTCTTAGGCAAAGGTTATCGAAATCCTTCTTCATATTTAAGAAGAGAGGATTTATGTATTGGTTTATCTTTTTTATATATTAAAATAATTGTCTAGGCTGAAAAGTATCTCCAGTTCATTTCTGAAGCAAATGAATAAAACCAAATGGATTTTCATTAAAGTACTTTTACAGCGATGATAGTAAGCCATGATAACTATATTGTTTATATAATTATCATATACATTTTTTTTGAATGAGACTTTGAATTATTTCACCAATAGTATGGAAAAGTGAAAACATTTTTAAACATAGATGTAGCTGCCATCGTTTAAGAAAAACTGGAAATATCTGATGCATTTTCCATCATCTTCCCAATATGAATTATTTTGGATTAAACTTTGACTATGAGAGAATGAATTTCGGAACAAAGAAATTATTATGGTTATTTGCGATTTTATAGATAAGAGTCTCATTTATAATTTTGCAAGATTCATTATGATTGTACTTAATAGTTTTTTTTAAAAATAATTATGGAAAACATTAATAATTTTGTCGTGTAAAGAATTTTTATACAGTTTCATATGAAAACTTGTTTCACGTATTTTTCCCGAAATTTTACTTTATTTCAAAAGAATAAATTATTCCTAGCCGTTATTTTCATTCATTTCTTTCATAAAATTATTCAAGAGCTTTTATTTACACCTAAGTAATTGAAGATATGCTTACATTTTAGTTCGTGTGAAACTTAATATTTAATCTAAAATTATTACTTATTGCTATATATCATGCTTTAACATGATCATCAAATGATTTAATTTACAAAGTTTTGGAATAAGTTATTCCTATTTTTCAAACTTTTAAATACAAATAGCATTTTTTACTATTAAATAAAGTAAAAGGCCCTTCAAACTATACATTTTCCACCATACATTTTGGGGTTACGTGTGGGAATTTATTAAAATGTTATTATTAACAAGTTTATTTACTGAATTGCATTATTAAATAGATTCCAAATTTTTGTGATATTCACGAAAAATATGATTCGAAAATAGTAAAATTATGTTGTCCTATTCATGATTATAGTTTTTTTTTTCAATCTGATCCTGATATTTTACTGCACCTCAAGAAATTTAGTGCACATAATCATCATTTAATGCGATTCGGAATGAGAAATATACAAAAGTTTCAAATATTTAAATGCAGTATATATACATAAAGCGATAATATAACAATCATTATTATAAAATATCCAGCATTATAAATGTTTTATTTATTTGTTGTATAAACATAAAATGCCATTAATTTTATTTGAATGAATAATTTGAACTTACAAATCAATATGAATGTTTCATAATTTTAAGATAAAAATTCTGAAAGTAATATATTTTTATTATTGATTCTAACTCGTAAATATATAATTTATTCGAAGTGTATCTTATCTCAATCCTTATAAAATATTAAGCTTCTACAATTTATCTTCGTTTGGATTTATGGCAAACATATATTGATATATCAATCTCGATGGTCTTATGGGATATTATTTGTTTTTTTATACTTATCGAGTTTTATAGTTGAAATAAAATTTCATAGGACAAAAAGACAAGTAACTCTTTCTTGACTGAAAATTGTCTTATGGGTCTAAACATATGTCAAGTATGCAGAAAGTATCAATTTGCAAGAAAAAAAACCCTGTATAAATTATCTTGCAAGGTAGTCCCAATTTAACAATTTTAACATTGTTTTTCATAATTATGAATTTACAAATTGACATCTAATTTACACCCTTGCAACTGATTTAAATCGGAATGCTTTCTTGTTAGTATATAAGAGTATAAGTAAGTTAGTATGTATTGCAAGTAAGAAAATTTGTTAAATGTTTCAATATTTATTTGGATTTTTTTGTAAATATTTAGTCAAGAAGCAATGACATCAAATAAAAGAATAGATTGGAGTCCTCGAAAGATAACAAATATCATTTTTTATGAAAATGTGGTCTTTCCTATAGTTGAAATTTCAAGACGGTTGAAAGGTTCATTAGCTATCTGAAGTCTCAAATTTTTGTTTATGTCAAATGACAAATTCAACAAGAAACAAGGCCAAAAATTGTACGACACAAATGTTAATGACAGTAGAAGGAAATGACTATGTCGAAGAATATCATTAGTAGTCATTAGAAATTGGAGGATTCTGGCCTTTCTATGACTTGAAAAACAATAAGGAGACTGTTATTACATAGGTGGAATTCCTCGAGGACTAAGAGGTAGAATTCCTCGAAAAAAGCCTTATCTTAATTTACAATAGCACATAAAAAGATTACAATAGACAAAGAAATACATTGATTGGACATATTATGTGATCGCAAATTGTGTGGAGTGGCGAAACAAAGATGCTGTTATTTGGTAGTGATGGACGAAAATAAGTACGACGTAGAATAGGTGATGAGCGACATTTTGATTGCATTCAGGCAACTGGGAACAACTCAGTTAGTGTTATGATTTGTTCATGCATGACAGCAGACGGTATTGCACACCTTCATGTTATCAATGGAGCACTAACTACAAGAAAATGTATTGAGACTATTCTAGAACTAAAGCTTTCCATCTATGGTCTCTTTTCCAACAACATTTCACTTTTTTTCATCAGGATTCATCTTCTTACCTCACAGCAAAAAGAGTGGTTTAGTACAAAGAGCACTGAATTATTATCATGGCCTGGAAATAGTACTGACCGCAAAGTTATTAAGAACTTATGGCAACATTTGAAAAAACTTATACTTATGAAACGTTCATTAAATAAAACTGAAGTAATAGAGATTATATTTATTGTTTCCTAGCATTATTCAATAACGAAGGAAGGGGTTTAAAACTTTGGTCACCTCAATTAAACATCGTTTTGAAGTTGCAATAAAAATTAAGGGTACAGTACAAAATACTGATAACTGACTGCTTTATCGACATATCATCTATCTCAATAATTATTACAGCTTAACTTTTTTGTATTGTAAATATTTGAATTTTTTCATATTAAAATCAGTTTTAATTTCTCTTTAAAATGATGCACAATATTTTGTATTTTGTGGAACGTAATATTTTATGTAAGAAGAAAAATCAGAAAATAGGAAAGATGTTCAGAAGTGTCAACAACTATTCCTTTTTATGTATATCTTATAAAATTCGATCAATTTAAAAGAAACACATGCTAACAATTTGTTCATTTTATAATATCTGTTGAGTGCCAAAAAGGCATACGTACGTTTGATAGTCAACAAATGTGTTTTTATAACAAATGGTTTTTTTATTGGCATTTCAATGGCTATGATTATTATTCAATAGTTATTACTTGCTGTTAAAAGTTTTCAAATATCTTTTTCCTTTAATCAAATATTTATATATTTCATAATTACAAAAAGAAATAAAATTTTAATGCATTTTTGTTTAAAAAATATCTTACGTATGAAATATATAATAAATATATATATAATATATTCTACTTAAATAATATATAATACTAATTTTCAAGATTACGTGCTTTGCATCAATTTGAAATGGAAAGTTAATTAGAATCTACAATGATGAATTTTTTAATATTTTAAGGATAATTCGTTTCAAATGAACACACCGTGCATAAAATAATTATCGCTCCTATATTGGAAATGCAGGAAAGAAATCCTAGGAGAGTGCGATCTATAATAGCTTTGAACATGAGCTAAGGAGCTGCTTCGTAAGATGATTTAAAAATATTATCTCATTAAGGGTTTATGAAAACGGATTTGGCTTTTAAATAATTTTTTTGGTTTTCCATTTTTTTACAGTAATTCTTGCTAGTAAAAGAGTCTTAAAATGTTCTTTGAAATTATTGTCACTTTCAAAGTTAGTTCGATACATGGAATAAATATATTTTCATTATATAATAGTAAATTCACATTATTGCTAATTTAACTTGTAAAGTAATTATTACTGATGATAGTTAGTTTAGAATTAAAAAAATGGTCTGTGATTTAAATTTGAATTTGTTTTTTATTTATTCAAGAAATTATATGTATGTATATATATATACATACACAATTTCTTGAATAATTTACCCTAAGAGATTTCTACAAAAGGAAATTTAATAATATTTATGGTCAATAAATTGATTCCGAAGTGAATAAAATGTATTATCCTGAAATAGAGCATAACGTTACTCTCCAGAGTTTAAGCCAAGTAGATTTCTTAGGATTAGAGTCAAGAGAATTACGGTTTACAACTTCTGGGACATAAGAAACCTTACATTAATTTCATTAATGAAATAAAAATTTTCTTGTGATAAATATAAATGATTTATTTTAGGAAGAATTTGTGCAGAAAAAATTATGCTGTTTAGTTTATAAAAGTGGAATACGTTGCCTAATTTAATAATACCAGAATTCGATCATATGATTCAATCATATAAAGAAACAATTTCAAATTGTATCGATTATTGAATCGTCTTCATTCGATTGCTAGTTAAATGTGTAGTTATGAATGTTAGTCACTCTTCAGAAAATATTCCAGAAACTAGAACCTCAAAATATTGCTCAAATATATGTCAAAGGATGGCAATGTGCACCTTAGTTCGATTTTTAAAATGTTTATTAAGTAGATGTCTTAAATCAAGGATTTTAATAGTTATTGAAAGTTCCTGAGTTTAGTTATAATTAGATAAACTTTAAAATCATGTAAAATTGAAATCATGGACAGTATTCTCTAGATTTTACATTTCTAAATATTATTTTCGCAATATAACTCATGCATAATACAGATGAACGTTTTGTCATAGTTGACTTTTCGTAACGCAATAACTTTTCTAGTTCACCAGAGAATAAGATATTACAAAAATTTAGAATTTATCTGATGTCTTAAAAAGAGACTCTAACGTTGAATAATTTCATTTATTTTTCGTATATGTTTTTATGATTTTTGATTAAATTCAAAGAGCGCGTTATTAAATTTTCAGTATTATTCAATTCAGATTGTATTTCAAATTTTGCTCATATGATAGACATGTCATGTGTACAGAAAAAATAAACATAATAGATTTTATTGTTTACTTTAGTTCATTCAATTTCAGTTTCCAAAATTCATTTTATAACTCTGATTATCTTTTTAGATTGAAAAATATAAATCAATCAAGGATGAGAAGTTTATTTTTTTCTTGTTATGATTTTATTTTTAATATTTTTAAATCTTTGTCGTTCCTTTCTGAATTCAATTTAAAATTTTCAAAAGTTACAGAATGCTGTACAAAAAAAATAGATAAAAGCCTTTTTTGGTCAAAAGCTGCCTACATTTTTTTACTGCCTAAAAATTTGAAAAGTTCCTTTATAACGATGTAAGAGTTTTTCGATGTCATACATTTTTGCTTAAATGACTTTTCATCTTGTCTCAAACATTATTCGATGTCCTGAAGCATCTAACTTGACATAGCTGGTCAGTAAAATAATTAGGATCCTTTCGATCATTTGCAGTGCATTTCTGCAAGTTATAAAAAAAGTGGGTGTAGCTGATTTTTCACGTTCTATTTTTTGATATTTGATGTATCATTGGAAGTAATTTTTACACCAAAACAATTTCATTTTGCTTTTATAAATATCTAACTATTAGGTTGGTGCGTATGAAATGTCGGATTCTTAAGTGATTGTATAAAACTGCATATCTTTCTTCAAAAGCTTTTTATTCAATCAAAGTATGCTCCATTCACTTCAATACACTTCTCCCAACGAGATTTTAAAGCGTAGATGCCTGTCTTTAAAAAATTTTGGTCTTTAGAATTAATAAACTCTGATAACGAGTTTTTTAGACTGTCTTCATTTTCATAGTGTTTGCCCCTTAAAAACAGCTCTAAATGCTTGAAAAAATGAAAATCGGTCGGCGAGAGATCCGGTGAATAGGGTGGATGCTGCAAAACTTCCTATTCCAGTTCGTTCCAGCTTATTTCGCTCTGTCAGTGCGTGCGGTACCCACTTCTCCATCTTCTTAACCTTGCCAATCTCAGAAAGGTGTCTCAATATCGTTGTATGGTCAACTTTCATCCTGATAGCAAGTTCCCTCGTGGATACGGCTGGATCCGCTTCCACTAGAGCCTTCAGGTCATCATTCTTCACAGACGTTTTGGGTCTTCCGCGCGGCTCATTTTGCAGTGAAAAATCGCCAGTCCGAAATTTTTCGAACCAACGCTGCACTTTCCGATCGTTAACCGTATTCTCCCCAAACACTTGGTTTATGTTGCGTGCAGCTTTTGCAACACTATTACCAAGTTTGTACTCATATAAGAAAATGACGCGAATGTCGGCAGAATTCATATCGGCAATAAACTCAAAAGAAATAACAAAAGGGAAGACCTTCGAGAAAACCTATTTTGCTGAAATGAGTCTCTGGCAATGGACAATACGACTATGAATGAGGTTATGCCAAAGACAAAAGTATAACGAAAACAGGGAGACAAACGTCCGCATGTAAAGAGAATCCGACATTTCATACGCACCAACCTAATATTAGCTAAATTTTTCAACAACTGCTAACTCAGCTGCTATGAGTTGAGCTTAAACGCTGAACGAAAATGAGTTTGGATGACGTACTTTTGATTTTAACTATCCGCATTTTTTCAACTGCAACTGGGTAGTAAGCCTTGTTGTATAATTCATAAAAAACTAGATTAATTTTATATCAAAGCAAATATTACACATATAAATACAAGGTAAAGAGCTTAAGATATTACTAAATGTATCAGAAGACTGCATATATCCCGCTAAATGCGCATCTGCGTTAAAAAGAAATGATAATTTGCTTTTTTATAACTTTAGCAGAGTCATAGAATTACATCTATAACTATGAAAGTAGTAAATATTGAAACTTCGACCACAATATTTTGACAAATTTCCACTTTCCAGACATTCATAAGACAGGAAAAAAATTTTTTAGAATTATCTTATTGAGAGAAATTCTTTTGAATGTCTCTCAATAAGATAACATAAAAAACTCTTAGACGTAGAGAAACGAAATTTGGTATATACTCTTTAATGCAGGTTTAGGAACTTTGTCAAATTTTCGAACGTAATGTATTTAGAGGAAGTGTGTCAGTCTGATTGAACGAATATAAGTTACAGAACGAAGAGTTCTAGATTGATAAAAAAACCTACATATATTTAAATCTGATGCGTAGATATGTAGGTAATTTTTGAACAAATACGTCAAAGGGTCAATTGCTTGTCTATCCATTCTTTCACAAGCATGTAAGCTTATAAATTAAAAATATACCAAATTTAGAGTAAGATTTTATTACTACAAATGTAATTCTGAGTAAAATTTTGGATTTAATTGATTGGGAAACATATGTCCAAAAATATTTTCGTTGTTCTGATTGAACATTGTTAATTGCATATCAATCAATGATTGCCAAAATTGCATTCTAATTAGCTTTTTTATAATTTTTATTCACTATTAGTGTGAGGTTAATAAGCCACGCGTATATTTATGAGAAAAAAACACTAGAGAGTGTCTGAAAGACCACTCCAACGGATTTTTTCTAAAACGAATTATCAATCAATAATAGCTTCAGAAATAAGAATTTGTAGCATCAGTTATGTGGGAGAGAAAAGGTGAAATTAAGTTTTGATATATCTGATGATAAAGTAGAAAATTTCGATGTTGAAAAGCTGAAAGTCAATGAAAACAAGGTATAACTACGAGGCACAAACACTCAAACCCTACACCGGGATAAAATAAATTGAATTTTATTTATTAAATTTATACTATGTTAGATTTGTACAATTATTAAGATATCATTATTTTCAAATTTTACTACACAATTCAAAAGCTTCACAGAAATAGCTATTTTCTATATTTTAATACAATCGACCAAATTTTCTTAAAAAAATATTTTGATATTCAAAACCTTATTTTTAACCATAGTATGTTTTATAATTCAATATTATTATTGCTAATGAAATGATGTAATATTTTTTTTCTAAAATTCACTCTCGAACGACGTATTTTTTCTAAATTATAGCTAAACAAAACTAAAGGAATAACTTTCATAAAGTTTCTTCTAATAAATTTTCTAATTGAATGAAGTTCTAGTTACTTATAGCATAACCAAAGTAAATTTTAAGGTTTTGCTTTATTAACAACCAAAATTTATAATCATTTTAAATCATCAGCTCTAAAGAAACGGGTAAAATATCGATTAGAATTTCAAATCTTTGCGAAAACGGGGAAAGTCAAATTAGATAAAAGCGTACGAAAATAATAAAAGCATTATTCAGAGAAAAAAAGTTTTAAATTAAAATGAAAATACGTATGATAAACGGAAACAAAATTTTCTTCTTCATGGATAGGAAAAGCAAATAGTTTGTTTCTCTGCATTTGTAAAGACTTATTACCATTTTTAGAGAGAAAAACGGAAATAACTCTTTGTAAAATAACCAAATAATAAAGACAAATAGAAAAAGAAGGGGAAAGTTTGATTTTCGTTCTGTTTTGTTTATTTCAAACATTTTTCGCGATATTTCATAGCTTTCTGTGCTTCATTGGTCTTAGTCTCAAATTTAATTCTGAAAGTATATTTTTCTACAGGAAATATTTGATTTAAAGGAACAAATGTTTCTAGAGAACCATTTCTCGTACTTCCTAAAATTTTATTTTATTTTCTATCATTATTTATTTAATGACGGAATCAGTTTTTGAAATATACTATTCTTCTGGAAGATTAATGAATTAAAAATTAATAAATGAATGTTCGATATTTTTAGTGTATCGCACAATTATTTTGCATACACATTTTTTTTTAATTTTTCGATGAAATTTGAAAAAAAAATTGCGGCAGTAATATAAATATGAATTATGGAAATAATAAGTGAAAAAAAAATGGAACGAAATAGGAATTTCGCATATCTTAAAGGAAAAACTGAAAGTTTGAAGGTCAAGGTGTCTAATTTTCTTTCAATTAGTGGGTGGAGTAATTATAGTTATTATCATAAAATATCATGATGCTGTTTCCGCGTGAGGTTTTTGTAACGATTTGAAGGCAACAAATTGTTGAAGTCACGAAGTGCGTAAGCAACAAATTGGTAATTTATCGCTTTTTTATTTTGGAGTCGATTTTTACATTATAGCTTTAAAAATATTTATATCTTGCTAATGTAGTTTTATTTTAGAGTCGGTTTTCACGTTTCAGTTTTTCCATTATCTATTTTTTTTTGCTAATGTAGCTTTGTTTTGGAGTCGGCTTTCACTGTAAAGCTTTCAGATTATCTATCGGCTGCTGCTGTAGTTTTTTTTCCCTTGGAAATGACTGTTAATGCTTAACTAGCTCAACATTAAAAAAAATAAACCAAGCAAGTTAAAATATTTTTTGATTAATCGATATATATTGTTAGTTCAGAGATAATTTCAACTAATTAAAATAAGGTTATTAAAAATAAGGACGAATGTTGCTACATTCGGCTTTTTATCATCAATTGAATTTACAACTAGATTGAAAAATTATATATTGTCTGAAATTTTAGGAGTTGTCTTAGTTAATTTATTAACTAGTTTAAACTGGTTTGAACCAATTACGAGACTGTCAGATTACGCACTCGTCAATATTCAGAAAAATTGCTTCTTTTTTTCTCCCTATCTCAAAATCGGTCGAGCGCCAAAACTTTCTTTCTTCGCCAGCTAGAAAAATTGAAAAAGAAAGTTTAAAAAGAGTCAACATATGTATATATAATAAATTAACAATATAAGAGGAAACAAAAGTAATTACAGAAACGGAAGCAAAAAAGAGGAAACTAAGAAACTATTTCATATTCGAACAAGATTAAAATTTAAAAAAAAATATTTAAAAAAACTGATATTGTATTTAGTAGGCACTGATGCTTCTATTACCAAAATACATATGAATCCAAATAAATTAGTAATATAAGCAAGGTAAAAAGGAATACAATAGAATCAAAATTACGACAAATAAAAAAAGAATCCGGTCTGAATACTTTTTCAATGGACACCCTCAGGCAAAGACTCAAAATATGGGATTTTTTATGTGAGGATTCGGACAATGTCCAACAGTATTGACACTTCGTGACCCTAAAATCCCCCGAAAATTAAGGCAAAAGAGACATACCAATTTTAACAGAAAAAACCACAAACACCATGAAACCTTAAAAACATTATCAAATAAAGCAAAAATATCTAAAATAAAACTACATAAGAATATCCAACCAAAAATTAAAACAATCTACCCAATGAATTAAGAAAATATAAAGGGAAAGAACATACCAGCAACAAGAGAACTAATTTACTATATTACTAATTTACTGAGATTCATCAGTATTTTAGTAGTAGCAGCATTAGCGCTCTTTAAACACAATGTTAGTTTTTTTTAAATAAAGTTTAAAAAAATTTTAATATTTTTCGAATATGAAATAGTATTTTTTTTAGTTTTAATTAATATTGTTTGGTTTCGTTTCCTTAATTAGTTTCGTTCCTTCTTTTATTGCATCTTTTTACTGTAATGATTTAAAAGCGATTGAATTGATAACATCAAATTTTCATTTCAAAAAATATGTTGTATTTGGGAAACGAACAACTAAAGAACGTAAAGGTATATCCATGAGCTAAAATTATACAGACTGCATCTTTTAAGCTTTTTAAACTGTCCAACTACTGAATTCTGGCTTTACTGACGATTTTAAATTAAAAGCATACACTATATTTTAAATTTGGAAATTAAGGATAACTTTTTCGCGATCTTGGGAAGAATTTCCCTTTTAACAGTACAACATTACATTGCACATACATATATGCCCAGAAATTTATGAAGCAACGAGCTTTAGAGTACGATATAAGCAGACTAAAAGACTAAGGAAAGATATTCTGATGGGCTCCTAAAAAATCTGCATTTTAAAGAAAATAATTGGAGATAAAATGTGGCAACTATGAGTAGTAGAGTCACTTATACGTGACTTATTAACTTGTTTGGCGATATTTCTGGATAACAACCTTAGCTGGTGGTGGTAGTAGTGAAAATAGCAAATGCAAAATGCCGATTCTGTAAGACTACGACACTGGTTATAAAAGAACGGAAATCGATTTTTGCGATATTAATGATAATAAAGTAGATATGAAGTAATATATTTAACATAGCAATTAATACCAGCTCTTATTAAACATTTCAATTGAATTCTACATTTCAACAAAGTATCTAGGCCATTGTGATTTGGTGGTAAGACACGACTGCGGAACTGGAGGGTTTCAGATTCAAGTCCCGAATCCATCGAAGAACCATCGTAAATTTTTGGTATGGTAACTTTGATGATGTAGGGGCCAAATTTAGTCCATCCAGTACGTCGTGATAGTTTGGAGACGGGAGCACTAGCTGACCAAGGTTAAAAAATAAGAGGTCCGCCCCAATATATCTCTAGTGTTGCTTTAAAAGGGAAGTTACTCAATACAAAAAACTACCAATCCTACATTATATGAGTACGTGGAGGGAACGATGAAGATATTAGCTGTATATCTCTCAAAATTTGGAAAACAGCAGTTTAATTGTAAAGTAAAACATGTACTAGTTTTTCGAACAATTGAATTGTATCAAACAAAATAGAAAGTAGAATAGCTTCCTATTAAACATTTCTGTGGAAACTTCTATAAAACATCAGAAGATATTGCACTTTCCAACTTTTTTCCATTTATTGCTAAAGAAAACTATTCTTCTCTTAACTCTCTTTAATGTTTATTTTTAAAGTATATCTCTGTATTCATCTTAGAATTTCATTGCCCATCTCCTAACTATTGACTAAAATATACCGAGTTGTGTCTTTCGTTATTTAATGCAAAATACTACACTTACGTGCTGTCAATCTTTACCTCTGTTTCTTTGTATGTGTCTTTATATGTATACATCATACTAATGAATAACAGAAAGGGAAAAAGAAACCAGAATAAGCACTTTTCCACGAATACAGCAGCTCATTTGTGCAGCGAGAAAAAATTACAGACGTAAAAAAGTGACATCAAAAATTGACGAATAAACAATTTTAAAAATTTGGAATTGCATCATATGTTAGATTCCAAAAGTAATCGAGGAGAAATACCACTTTTTTCCTTTTATAAAAGATTACCTAAATTTGAAATATCTACAACATAAACTGCTGTAATGGATTATAAAATAGAAAATTGTAATTTTTTGATTACATTTTTATCTCATTTTCTGCATTTTGCCTTTCGCACTCTTTCATTGGGATTAATTTTTTATTTGTTCCTACTTTACGCATTTCTTTCAGTTTATCTTATTTTTATTAGTAGAATAATAGTAAGACCAATTCTTTCCATCAAATACCTAAATTGCAGAAGAAGAAATGAATGTCGCAATCTTTTATCTAATTACTTTTTCATTTCTTATTTGTTTCATTATGCATTTCTTTCAATTTTTGTCTTTTATATTGTTGAATAGTATAATACAAAAAATGATTCTTTTCCGAAAATGATTAAAATTGCTACAGAAGAAATAATTCACCCGAAGATTGTCTACGAACTTCCACTTAAATAATATTTTTTTCTTCCTTCTGACCACTTTCTGCATTATTTTCTCATTTGTAAATATGGTAATGGAATATTTATTCACATTTGTCGATGGCTTTTAGCACTGCATTTTTTTCAAATCCGAAAAAATTGGTGTGACACTAAAAACAGATACATTATTGTTGTTACAGATACGGGATTTATTAATTTTTTCTTATAATATGGTTCGACAAACGCAAAGAAGTGGTTTAGATTTTTCCAGTGCAATAAGAAAAAGAAAATAATATTTCCCATAAGTTGTATAAAACGAGTGAATCAAATAACTTGAAAAATTTAGTTAACTAGTAATACAATGAAAAGTGTGTGATTTTTCGAATATCGTTATATTTATGTGCTGTGAATTATTATTATTTTGGTAATGAATTTATGAAGGTCTTTTAGAATTTTACTAACCGAAGACAATTAGAAAGACAAACAAAGTAAAAATTATATAAAAACTAAACATGTTTTGCTTACCATTAGTATTACATTGGAATATATTTAGTATTTGAAAACGGAACAAAAATCTTAACATTAATCTTAAATATTAACACCCCAATATTATTAATAGTACTCAAAGCGGAATTATAAGAAAAGCTCATTTTAATTAAACTCCAATCTATCTTACGAATGAAATTCCCATACACAAATAATAACTTTAAAAAAATTATTACTAATTTATAATTTATAATCTCTCCATCTGATTATTATTTCTTTTTGTCCTTGAAAAATTATCTTCGCGATAAGTATTTTAAATTCATCAGAGAAATAAAAGTAAACCCCTAGAATTATTTCCTGTCCAAAATACAATAATTTTAGTAAGAAGGCTTAGTGAGGCATTCTGGGAGATGGAAGAAAGTAATAGAGCAAAATGTTTCTTATATAACAAACTAATTAGTTTCTAAAACATGGAAAATATTGTTTACTCATCTCATATTAGAAATAGAAAAGAAACTTAAGGGATACCCTAGTATTAGGAAAATATATAATATTTCTTAATCTGAATTTAACTTCGGTAAATACATATGTTTGCTTTCCATTAAAACTATATTCGAATTCCCGCTTTGCTTACTCACTGCTCACGAATTCAGAAACCATTTCTTTAAAAATGAAACTTGGAAACATTGGAACGAAATACATATCTTATTCTGCTGTCCAAAGCCACAGCTAATAAATAATTATTAGGTGTACATGTTGATTGATTTACTGATTTATCTCGAGGTGAATGTGAAGAGTGTCTTCCAATACTCTCTCCTTGTATCTTCCTAGATCAATGTTCGATAATGTTGAGACCCCAGAGTGTTATCCAAAGTAAATGGCATTGTCCCGCCCGAAACATGTTATTGTACTATTGGAAGCAGAAACAATTCTTCTTACTTCCTTTTGGCGGTGCATCGACTTGTCTCCATTCAATCTTGTTTTGAAAAGCCAAAAGTTCTTGTCGTGAAAAAGAATTATAAGCAAGAATAGGAAAGTTTAGGATAGGAAAACAATACATTTTAAGGGAAAAAGTATATAGTTTCTTTTTCATAGTTTTTGATTCTTAAGTTAAGTTACAACTGAATTTTCTATGATACACTTCCTCTGCACCACCTGAGTGATGTTGCGAGAAAGCAACCGAAGGTATAAATTTCGAAATCAAAATTATTGAATTTCATTCGAAATTACTATAATATTAAAATTATACGTTTATAATTACAGGGCACGCATCAAATAAGTAAGTAAATAAAATTAATTAAATAAATTTTCAATTAAAAATATATTGTAATAAATATGTAAACTGGAAAGACGGTATTATGCACTCAAAAGAAAAATTTTCTGAGTGTAATATGGCACTGTGGAACTCAGATGAACGTAGAAGCCCAACCAATCAGCATCATTTCTAGAAGTAGATCGATGTGAAATTTGTGGGAAAAACATTAAAAAAGGCATTATTCTTTCATTATATGCATGTATTTAAATAAATAAAACATGTCTACTTAGAGACTTTATGGAAACGCTTATAATTTTTTTAATTGATTCTTAATATATCTAAAAGGTCCTATGAAGACAGTCTTTTTACAACGGTTCAAGATAATTTTTCGTAAAAGAATTTGTGAGGTAAAAAATTAGGCCAATATATCATGAATTAAATTCATCAAGATGAATTTAATATATGTTTTTTAATCCAGGATTAATCTCTAAGCACATGCACTTTTTTCACAAGGTATTCTCCCAAAGTAATTATATATTTTTTTATTCTTGTGCCATACTAAAACTATTTTTATAGCTAAAATGGGTGAAAATTGATTATCAATTGTTTGCAGACCAATAATATAAATTATGGGAAAATTATGAATGCGTTTTCATAAAATTCAAGAGCTGCTGCAAAATTAATCTAAATTATTCCTGAATTTTAAAATATATACATTCATTGTGTTACAATATACAGTCACAAGTTTTATTTTTAAAGTAAGAACCAGATAATACGTCATTTATTGTTTCAACAATATAGCATACATATTAGCATAAATACGAATAGTTTGCTGATAAACACTATAACACTGATACAGATCTATGATTTTATTATTTCTATTATCTATTTTTGTACAAAATATTTCTATTATAATGCGTAATATTTTTATTATCGAAGCTGATTATTAGATTAATACTGAATTTATGTAAAACAATATTATACTATCTAACATACGTTTAAAAGAAGGAGGAAATTTGCTATTCATTGATGAAATCGTAGAGATTAGATCAATGTTTTATTGCCTATATGATCTTTTATCGGAATTATTTCAATTGTGGCAGGTTTTATATACTAAATTATAGATAAAATATATGCCCAATATAGATTTGGATTATAAATCATAGAATTTTTTCTCTTAATACTTAAAAGGTTGAATTAAAAAAATAATTGACCCAGCATTGTATTTTAAGTGGCACTTAGATTGATCTCTTTTGATTGCTTTTGTCAAAATTTGCTTTTTTATCATGCAAGAAATATAAAAGGGATGTATTTCAATTATATCATAAATTAAAAGTTATTACTTTAAAATTATAATTTTGCTTTAAAAGAAATGTATAATACTTTATATTTCAATAAATAAAATATGTCATGTCAATAATTTTACTACTTTCTAAAATGCGAATAAAAGCCACAATGAGTCAAAATTTAGTTAGTTTATAATTCCGAACCGATGGGTTTAAAATACTCAAATTTGATTTACAGTGAGGCATTAAAAACTCTTACAGTTAGAATTTTTCAAACTTTCTTTATTTCAGTATATGTTATGCGAATATTTAAGAAATTTTCGCATATAAAACTCAAATTTTTTTTTCATATAGTTATTTTTAATTGGGTATACGATAACTTATTTCAAAAGGAACATCGGTTAAACTTCGTAATGTGCTTGTCAGAAATCATAGACAGTTTTTCTTAAAATTTTGTTATACATTATAAGGAGTTGCACGGATTTTTAGAAAAACGAAACTCAATCAATCACTCGCCTACACACACCAACATATGCGAACCTTTTATATTTACAGAATCCCTGGATCATGAAATTTGTCCAGTAAGCAATTATAAAACAGTTGGCATTAGGACTTATCGGACTATGATGCTTTAGGTCACTAAATATTAGCTGATGATGGTACCTTGGCCGATGAATGAAATAGCGGTACAAATCGGTTTTAATGGCTGCCAAAATATACCAAAAAAAGTTTCGCCAAAAATGAAAATATAGTCAAGTGCATTATTGTTTATTACGAAATTTTTGAGCGTTCAAATTACATGCTATATAATTTGACAATTGAAATCGCCAGGTTGGCGACTTTTTTTCTTGGCTCTTTTTGGCCGTCAAATACCAGAAATAACATCGTGTCATGCAATCAGAATGGGTACAGAATTTATTCTGAGAAACAATATTTTATGTATATAGCACTAAAAACAGGACTATATTTTTGATATCATATGAATTTTTCTGCTGTCATATTATATATGAAAATAAAATAAAAAGACGCGTAGTATTTTATTCATAAGTGCTGCAAGTGTTCGCAGTTTCTTCATGATATTAACCTGTGTACCCTATGAATAAATTACTATGGATTTTTTTTATTTTTATATAAAAATGCTATTTTCTCTAATATCTAGATAGTAAAAAATTGCAGAAGAGACCGAAAATTTTTTGATACTCACCACAAGCTCCTCTGTAGTTGGCTGTCAGCAGTTTCTGCACCTCGCATCCACTTTTCCTCATATCACACGCGCTGTGGTAAGTACTGCCGTCATCCGCGCAAACTGGCCTCATCACTGGTTCGCAGACTGGTGGACACTGGCAGGTTGCAATCCCGTACCTGTCAATGTCACACTCCTGACCCGGACCACACTGCAGATTCTCACAAGGATTGGCACCTTGAGTTAACATGCGAAATGCTACAATACAGCTAGGATAATTCTCAGGATAAACTGGTCTACATGTTATCTAACTACGGCATGTTATGCACTCCTATTATGTTTGAATAAATATAATTACTATGGGATATCTGTTGGCATTCAAAGATTAATAAAAGGCTTGAAATTTTAAAATCAGTTATATCAGTAGGACAAATATCTTTCAAATTATTATCTAGCTTCCTCGAAACTAAAAACTTTTTAATTAAACTTATAAAATTGTTGCAAAACAAAATTCTCAATAATAAAGAACATATCTAACAATTTAAACTTATAGCTTTAATGCAATTCCAAGATAATTTATGATTATGACATTTTTTATGTGTATGATAGACAGTTTTTCACTGTCGAATTTTGTATTTTCTTTCAGACACAAAGAGTATCTTTCTTTGAAAGCAAATATTATATTCTTGAGCAATTGAAATTAAAGTAACGCATAAAGAAAATTTGTTGAGAATTAAAAGTATACCATAATGTTTCATTAAAAATGGTTTTCACTTTGAAATGAAGCGTGTAATTGCTGAAAAAAATTAGGAAGAAATATAAAGTATTCTACAATGCTGACGACTTGTATGTTCATTTATAAATATGAAGGTAAAAAATTAAAATAAATAATTTTTAATGAATTTTTGTTCTTTTTCAACAAATTAAAATGTATTTTAATACCTATAATGCTTTGAAAAGAATTATATAATAACATAAACATAAAATTTTGATTAATTAGAACAAATTAGAACAATCGATTTAAAAGTAATATATGACTATGCTATGATAGCTTATTTAAATTTTAATTAACATTGTTTAAGAGATTGTTTTTAAAAAATTGAGAATATATTTTTTTCTCTTAGTTACTTTCAGATTATATTTTTGATTCAACATAAGGAAAAAAAGATAATTTAGGAAATTATATCTTATTCTCAATTCTCTTTTACTTTCCTGGATTTTCTTAAATTATTATTTATCATATTACTTTAAAGTATTATTTTACATATTTGAAACGCTAAAAATTGTCAAATATTTTATTTATTTAATTGTGAACATTTTCAAGCAGTATTCATAGTTCAATTGATGATATATTGAAGCTATAAATAAAGATTGCACACTTATTATGTTAGTATTAAATAATGCATTCAAAAACCTTCATATAAGGGGTAATCTTCAAAATATAATAGTGATTGAATATTTCTTAAGAAATTTTAATCCTACATAAAATTTTACTAGAGTAACTTATTCTGAGTAAGTTATTCTGTTGTCTTAATTTTTTTTATTATCGCTTTAGTTCCTTCATTTTTCCATCCTGCGCATAATAATGATGAGTTTTTTCCAGCTATTTAAAATAGGCTTTCTAAAATAGTATTGCTAACGTTTACAGTTTAATATAAAAATCAATATTTTATGTGTTTAATATAATCTTTCTTTTTATAATCTAGAATAATGAGGAATTCAGGAAAAATTAATTTGAAGTTTTATGACATACTAATTTTAATGAAAATTTCTGGGTTTATGTTTATAAAGCTAAAATAAAATAGAAATATCGAAAATAATAACAGAAGAAATAAAGAAATATGCAAGAATATGTTTATTTAGTAAATGATATAATAAATGTAGAGTTACATTACTTAAGAATATTTTTATTTTACATTTTTATAGAATTAGTAAAAATCACGATTTCGTGATCACAGAATAACAATTTTAATTAAATTGTATTGGAAATTCTATATTCCTACAGTCAATATATAAATACACAATCAATATACTCTCAGGAGAAAAGTTTCATCGTTAATATTGTTTATTTTTTCTGTTCTAATAATATTTCATATAAAAGTAATAAAAATTCTTATTAATTTTAATTTTAAAAACCAAGCTGTTATCGCCCTTTTTAACAGTTTAGAGAATTACAACAATTTTCAACAAAAGTGTACTTTTAATATTCTACAAAATATTATTACTGACTGAAATTAAATAAAAATTCTGAGTTCACCTACGTTATTTACATGATGATTTCAGCTATTACTTTAAACAATGTGATTTTTTCAGTTTGGTTATGTGCAAAATAAATATGTTTGGAAAGTTCAAAAATTACTTTTGTTTTTACTTCTTGTGTGAATAAAAATGCTATGAATAGTCCATGGAGCTACTTTCTCAAAATGAATCTATCCATTTTGGGCGGAAACTTATTTTTCACTCAATTTTTTAATCATGGAATTCGAATGTACCAAATTACATTTTTTATTTTGTCAGATTTTTTTTATTTTACTTGTAAATTTAATATATTCCATTCTTAATCGAAAATCGCTTCTTTTTTCTTATATTTTAACAAGCATTGATGAAACCTTCATCTCATTATGTATAATTTGAATTATTTGTGCACAAAGTTTAGCATATCTCTGCAGCTTTCAAAGAGAAAGTTATACAGATTTCATTTCCCTCTTCCTTTCCTTTACAATATATTGTTTTCAGTATGGGATTTGTGATCTGGGCGTCCCGGGTTTGGGTCCCAGTTCGGGCATGGTTATTACTCTATGTTCTGACTGTGAGGCGTGTGAATGCGCCCCCCCCCCCTGTAAAAAGGGGTTGTGCAAGCGAATGAGTGTGTCATCTTCATTTGAGCTACAAGTCAGACTTCTGTCCTCTGGGTGCTCAGGGGTTTTTACCCTCAGAAACTACTGCACCCCTTTTCCATGGAAACATGGACACGACAAAAAAAAGTATGTGATTTGGAAAAAACGCATTTATACATTTTTTGATTATAGTTAGACTTTGTATATAATTCAGAATATACAGATATTGTGGTAATAATTAAAGAAGTTGACTTCAGAAAATAAAAAAAAATATCTTTCTAACTAAACGGTACTACGAAAACTCTCAAGGTACAGATACTCTAGATTTTACTGAATTATTTCTGGTATATTGTGTAAAAAGCCTAATAGGTGGATATAATTCTTTGCTGTTTCTGTAAATATTTTAGAAGTCAAATCGTTGTTAGTTGGAAAAGTAATAAAGAAGGAAGAAACGTATATTGTTATAAACAATTATAAATACAAGAAGGTTTATGAAATCTTAAGAACTTTTGTTGTCTATTAAAATATTAGATAGCACTCAATTCAAATTTGATATAAATTCAAATCAATTTGAATTGATATCAAATATTATTCAAATCAATTCGATTGTATTTCAATGTCCGATCTCACTTTGATAACGTTGTTTGGCCAACCAGTACCCGAAGTGGCATGAGGCGCTCGACCAAAGTCAGAAGAAAAAGGTCAAGAGCTAATTTTCATTACCGTAATGCTAATGAAAATCACATTATAGCTGCCACAGAGGACTTTTACGACGAATCCGCCTGAATTCCAATGATCCCAAATAAGATCAGCATTTTATTTCAAAAAATCCTTTGTTGGGATAAAAAATATTGATTTATTTTAATTAATAAATTTAAAATTTGGTAATTTTTTTAATATGATGTTCTCATTTGGGAACATTGGTGCTTAAAGTGTTAAGAAGCATCTGAGCCCAAGATTCTTTGTTTGTTTTTAGTTGGTTGGTTGTTTTGGGTTTTGAGCACAAGAGCCCTCTTTGGCCAAGCTGCGCCATTTTGTTTTGAGTTGCTTGTATATCAAGTAAAAATCCAAATCTTTTATATTTAAATGAGTCTTTTTTAGAATCGAAATTTTCAAATGATTAAAGTAAAATTGGATTTAAGGTGATTGAACAGTACTTTGGCACTGAGTAACACTCAGTGCCATTTGAAGTTTAAATTAGGTAAAATTAATTCGAAAAATTGTAATTGCTGTGCTTGGAAAGCATGTACAGAGTCTTGAAACTAAGTTTGATCCATAGTACAACAAAAAACAAACGAATATTGAAAGCGCTTACATATCCGGCAATCGAAACTATTCAGTTGGTGGGTCCGTAAACAATAATGCCAGATACACTGAAAATATAACATACTGTCCTTGCTACCATTCGCATGCCGTCATCACACCGGAATCGACAGCTGCGCCCCATACCGAATAGTCTTCGCTCAGCACATCGAACATAGGCCAGGAAGTTTCGGGCACTTCGGGAAGTGGCCGGCATAAGTCGCATATACGCAATTCATTTCCAGTACATCAAACCACACTCACCGGCCAACGTATGATTTGGCCGCTCAATTCGGGAACTGGCGGTAACACACGCACCCACATATTAATATATAAATGGGAAAATTTCGATGGATGGATGTTTATTACTAAATCACGTCAGAACGGCTGAACAGAATTGGATGAAATTTAGCACAACGATAGATATTAGTCGTGACTAGAACATAGGCTTCTTTTTAATCTGGTTAATTGAGTGATCATTTTTATTAATTAAAAACTAACTTTCAACCCCAAAAAGCTGAGGCCAAAGATGAGTATGACTTCAGTTTTCTTTCCCAACACAGTTGATGTTAAGCTTAGAAGAATTTCGACCGATTATTTCAAATGATTTTGTTTATTTTTATTTTAGTATTTGATGTATTTAAAATCAAATGTTGCTAATTAATCGATCTTTCGGATTCATTCTGAAGCACTTTTGAATTAAAATGAAACCGAATAAAGAAAAAAAAAATTCTAATCTGTATTGCGTTACCCCAACTGGAGTAGAAAAGTCACGCATTTTTGTTGCCCCGATGGGCGTTGAATATTCACGCCTGCGCAGTGTGTTCTGATTGTCGATGACTATAATTTGTACGCAATGGACTAAATCGCATCAACGGAGATGTTTTGTATTGTAATTTTCAACTGACTGAAACTTCAATTAATTTTTGTGTGCGCGTGCTCTTGTGTTTAGTGATAGAAATTATAATTCTATACTACTTTCAAGTTCAACGGAATGGATTTTGGATATTTGGTTACATCGTAATAAATTTGGTTACACTGACACTGTAAATAATTTTTTTAGGTTAGTTGTGTGGACTAAGCTTGGATATACAACCATATGGTGCTTTGCGAGGTTTGTAATTTTACAGTAAAGCTTTGCTTAAGTTTACATTGCAATCATTTTTTATGTAACTGTACCTACTTTCATTATTTTCGATTAAATTTTTGCATTTATTTAATTTTTCTGCATTTATAGATTTTTTTATATATTTCCATTTATTTACTGCAGCTTTCAACGAAATCTTACGACTCGAAACGCTATTGCTGCCGTTCGCGCCACATTCTTCCATTCGCTAAAATTTGGCGACTAACTACTTTTTAGCGAAAATGATTGCATATCAAAGCTGTTCCCTTATGTGTTTTTGCAACTAAATTGTATTCATGTTAGTTCATATTTTGAATTATTTTCTCCAATTTTTCTTAGTAATGTCATTTTACTTCTTTTGTTAAAATTTTAATTAGTACCTTCAATGCAACTATTGTTTTTGCATAATTATTTAATAACGAGTTTTAATTAGTTTAATACCGTTTAATTATTTTCTTTCCCATATCCTTTTTTTCGTTGTTGTTCAAAGGGTGCATTTTGACAAATGGTTATGGCGGAACGGTTCATTTCCGTTAACCAGGTGCAGCAAGAAATTGCCAAATAATGTAGATTTCCGTCAAATTTCTTACACTTATCATTCGCTTCGCATGGTGACTTGGCTCACGTTTGGTTCACAGTGGGTAACGTTAAAGACAGAAATCTACTGAAGCGTTGTAAAGATCTACTGAAGCGTTGTATGTGAAGTACCTGATATGTGACTTTTACGTTACATGAATTCATCCCAATGGAGGAAATTTTGCATAGAGATAGATTGTAGCATGGAATAAGTCATATGCAACTATTTATTCCGATTAATTGAGTGGTTAATTTTTTATTAATTAAAAACTAACTTTCCCACCTAAAATCAACCAGACGAGTAAAGCTTCAGTTTTTTTCTTTTTCTCCAGGTCAACGAGGTTATGTTTAAGAAGAAGTTAGGAATTTGACTATTGTTTATAACGATTCTGTATATTTTCATAGTGTTTGATGCATTTAAAATTATACATTATTAATTCATCTTTTAACATGAAGAATGAATGAAAATGATAACTTCAAATGTAAAAAAAAATCCGCTTCATAATTGGTGGATAACATTATTGAGAGACTCATCTACTGAAGCGTTGCATGTGAAGTACATGTCATGTGACTTTTACGTTACATGGATTGACAGCAATGGATGAAATTTGGCACAGGGATAGATTATGGTATAGAGTAAGTCATATGCTACTATTTATTCCGATTAATTAAGTGGTTAACATTTTATTAATTGAAAACTGAAATTCCCTCAAAACCAAGTCAGACGAGTAAGGCTTAAGTTTTTTTACCTCCGTGATAAAGAGGTTATGCATAGGAAGAAATTAGGATTTTGACTATTATTTCAAACGATTCTGTTTATTTTCATACTGTTTGTTATGCATTTAAAATCACACATTTTTAATTAATATCGATCTTTCGGATTCATTCTGAAATATTTTTAAATTAAAATAAAACAGAATAAAAGAAATTAAAAATTTCTAATCTGCATTGCGTTACTCCAGCTGACAGAAGAAATTCCCTACTTTGCATTACTCAAATTGCGTAGAAAATTCACTCATGTACAGTGTGCTATATGTTTTGACAACTATATTTTCATTTTAATTACAAACTTAAGATTTATGTGTATAATAATACTTTTGTAATTTCATTCTCTATCAATAAATAAAATAAATTTGATTTGGTTTGCTGTTTTGTTTTATTCCAGGTGCACATTGTAAATAAATAGTTTTTAGGTTAAGTTGTATTTTTATATTTTTCATAAATGCTTATAGTTTTAAGTACAATGTTTTTAGGATAGTTTTAATCCTTTTGTTTTTTTATCATTTGATTGTTTTTTGAAATGCCGGCAAAAACAAATCTAATCTTTCAAAAAGGAATGATAAAGATCGGGCTATGAGATTAACTAGAAGTAGAGAGTCGAATTCTCAAACAGAATTTAGAAGAATTAAGGAAGCGGAGCGACTGGCTACATCTAGATCAGCTGAAACTCCAGAGCTTGCAGAAATGAGGCAACTACAGCCCTCCGAATATTTGACAACTCAACGTGCTACTGAAATTTTGGAGCAAACTCCTTGACGCCGACTACAACGTGCCGAATATTTGGCAAATCAACATGCTGCTGAAATTCTAGAGCAAACTCAACAATGCCGCCTACAACACGCCGAATATTTGGCGAATCAAATCGCTGCTGAAACTCTGGAACACTTACAACTAAAGCGGCTACACCATGCACATCATTTGGCTTCGCAACGGGCTAATGAATCCTTTGAAGAGGCAGAAAATCGGTGACGAGCCATTCTTGAGAGGATGGCATAGCGACGTCAAACGTTTAAAAGAAACAGTTTGTCCATATTTTATAAAACAGCATTAGAGTATGATTCAACTATTGACTATGCCAGTCACAAGCTTATCAAAATGGAGAGAAATGAGTGAGAAGTGCTGATTTTGAAGGATGCTTAAATAGAAGGACGAAAGTGCTAATATGTGTTGTTCTGGTGGAAGAGTTTCCATATCTTTAATACAGGAGCCGGTGGAGCCTTTAAAACAGTTATTTTCTTACGAGGCAGAGGAATCATGGCATTTTTTAAATAACATAAGAAAATATAATTCATATTTTAACATGACATCTTTTGGTACTGACAGAGTGATTGCAATTCCAGGATTTTCACCGACTTTTACCCTTCAAGGCCAAGTGTATCACAGAATTGAGTCTCTATTGCCTACTTCGAATATGCGACCAGAGTTCTTACAAGTTTACTTCATGGGTGATGAAGATTCTGAAATTGAACGATGGTCACAACTTATTACAAGGGACGAGAGAGAGACTATGCATAAAATCCAGAGAGTACTTCTCAACAATAACACGTTAGTCAGTGAATTTAAAATGACACTTGATAGTATACCCTATGAAAGCTGTAATGTAGTATTCCATCCTGACCGGGTGCTCGGGGACAACACGAGCGATGCTATAACACTCAAACGCTTATCGAAATATCAATAGTGATTGCAGGCAACGAGCAGACTACAGCTCGAGACATTGTTCTACGAGCACATGACGGCACACTCTCCAGAATCGCTTATACGCACCGGTTCTAAGATGCTCTAGAGTAAACGATTATGTTTTGAAAAGGGCAGGAGGGATATCACTTTAACATCCACTTAATAAATCCAACTACTAGTAGTGTAATATCAAAGAAAAAGTATCCTGTATGGAGTTTTATGCTTTCCACATGATGTTCAGACAAAGGGATTTTAATTTACTACTGCGGTACAGCCAACTTTTGCATGAGTTTTTGGTAGATATGTATGTCAAAATAAAGAGTGAGCGATTGAGATGCATAGCGCTTAATCAGAGCAGGCGGGGAGCCAAGAACTACATACATTTACAGGATGCTATAAGAACCGATGGTAATGTCAATCGTAACAATTTACTACAATTGGTAATCTTTCTCTCATTATTTGTAAATAGCCTGAGATATCTTCACGAGTACATACAGGACGCATTTGCGTACGTTCGTAACTACGGGCTACCATATCTGTTAATTACGCTCATGTGCAACCCGAATTGGTCAAAGATAACTGAAGCGCCCATGCCTGGCTAGACAGCGAAATACAGACATGATCTCACTGCTGGAGTGTTCAATATAAAGGTCCAAAAATTAGTTGCTCTACTTGCTAAAGGCCAAATATTTCGAGAGAATCAATGCTTTTTGTACTCGATTGAGTGGCAAAAACGTGAATTGCCCCACGTATATTTGTTGCTGTTGCTAGAAGAAAACATACGTCTCAACCAAATTGACGACATTATTAGTGCCGAGATCCCTGATCCAAATGTGTATAAAAAGATGAAATTATTGTAAAAAACATGATTGACGGCCCTTGCGGCCTACAAAATCAATCGTCTCCTTGCATGAAGGACGGAAAGTGTACAAAAAATATCCTCGAGAGCTATTGAAAGATACGCAACAAATAACAATGGTTATCACCTATATAAGCAGAGAGCACCGAGCACGGTAAGACAACTAACATTAAAATTATGTAGAAGTTGAAGTGGACAATAGTTAGATTGTGCCATATTCACCCCTGTTGTCTAAAATATTTGTCACATTTAAATTGTGAATTTTGCAGTTCTGTTCAAGCGATTGAATATATTTGAAAAGAAAATGGCAAGGCTGTTTTTAGTGTCCAACAACGCAACGCCGATATTAACATGAGAGCTGAAATGTAAACGTTTAGGGCAGGTAGATTAAGCAGCAACGAAGCAGTGAGGATAATATTGGGCTCACCTTTATACGAAAGGCACCCCACTGTCACCCACCTTGCTATTGACTTACCAACGGAGAGCGAGTGTACTTCACTGAGCAGAATTTCTTAGAGAAAGTGGCTACATCTCCGAAAACAACACTGATTGCATTCATCCGATTGTGCGAAGATGACAATTTTGCCAAAACCCTGCTGTATTCTGAAGTACCACGGTACTATACGTGGAATACATCTAAGAAGGAATGGAGACGCTGAGTACAGGGAACACCGGTTGAAAATTGGCTGGGGTAAAGGCAGGAGACGCACTGGATCAGATATATACTGTCCATATCAGTAACTCTGAATGTTTTTGTTTGCGAATGATGCTTAATGAAGGGCGGGTTTCAACAAGTTTCAATATACTTAAAACTGTAGATGGTCCAGATCGAGAAACTTTCTGGGAAGCATGTGAGGCCTGCCGGCTATTAGAAAATGACAACCACTGGGATGCAACTATGGTGGAAACCGTCCTTTGTCGCTCAGCAGCCAAAGTCAGGGACCTGTTTGCAATTTAAGCGAGCATTTGTGTGCTATCAAATCCCTTCCAGCTGTGGGTAAAATACAAATACGCTTTATCAGAAGATATCGTGCATAGGCTGGATGGAACACACAATGATGTATTCATTAACGAAGCTTTGATACTGATTAAAAATAAAATGATTTCCGTAGCTGGAAAATATCAGACTGATTTCGGCCTAACCAAACCGCATCGAATAGTAGAATTATCAAGCGAAGTTGCGAAGAAGCTAAATTACAATGCTGCGGTTTTAGAAGAACATGCCAATGAAATGGCACTACGATTCCTTCGCGAGCAGCGTCAAGTATACTAAATAATTTTGAGTCAAATAAATAGTGGAGAGGAGGGAGTATTCGTTTTTGACGCATCAAGGGCTACTGGTAAGACGTTTGTTCGGAGTCTTCTTCTAGCCCATCACCGAAAGGACCGCAAAATAGCTCTGGCTTTCTTCTGACAATGCTGCAACTTTGCTTAATGGTGGCCGGACTGCTCATTCAGTTTTCAAATTGCCGCTCAATCTTGTTGTGTGAAGATACCCCATCATACAACATCAACAAAAGCCGCGACCAGGGTGTCCTTTTACAGCAGTGCAAGTTAATAGTATGGTACGAGTGCACAATGTCGCATAATCATGCATTACAGGCGTTAAACCGTAGCCGGCAGGATATCCGCGGCAACCAGGTGGTGATGGGTGGCTTTGTCGTTTTGCTTTCAGGCGATTTTTATGGACACTGCCAAATTGAAAGGGGTACACCGGTAAATGAAATAAATGCAGGTCTCAAAGCTTCGCCTCTACGGCCAATAATTGAAAAGCTCCATCTTACATGCAGCATGTGGATCCAATTGTACAACAACCATGAATTGGGTGTATTTGCAAATAAGATTTTGTAAATTGTAGAGGGGCGTCTGGAAAAGGACGCAGATGGGAAAATTCTATTTTCCGAAGAATTTTCCCATTCAGTGGCTACAGAATATGACCTTATCATGCAAGTTTTTCCCGACTTTGATATTAATAGAAATTATGAAGAGTGGTTGTGTTAGAAGGCAGTGCTCTCGCCAAAGAACGAGTCGGTCAATAAAATAAACAAAAAATTTTAGACATGATAATCGGAAATTCAAAATTATATATATCTATAGACACTGTCATGACTAATGACGATAGTACTGCCTACCCCATTGAATTCATCAACTCCCTAGAATTACAGGTATTCCTTTCCATAAGCTAGAACTTAAAGTTGGTGTTCCAGTTCTACAGATGCAAAATCTTGATGCATGCAAACTGTGCAACGGTACGAGGCTTCGTATCACAGCGGTTTAAAACCCCGCCTACCTGTTATCCCAAACAATTTGCCATTTGCTTCAAAAGATTGCAATTTCCATTAAAATTAACTTTTTCAATGACGATAAACAAATCCCAAGGTCAAACCTTAAAAGTGGTAGGAATTCATTTGTGTACTCCACGCTTCTCACATGGTCAGTTATATGCTGCCTGTTCACGTATTTCAGATGCTCAAAACTTGCATGTGCTAACAGAAAAAATAAATCATCTAATGTTGTATATAAAATGGCATTGGAATAACGGAATTGATCAAACCGTCTTATTAATATACAGCAAAACTTCCGTGCGTACGAAGTTACGGGTAAAAATTAGCATAAGCATTGCTGATTGATGTATTTGCTTAAAATTTATTTCTTTGAAAACTGACTAGAAGATTTGGAGTTGAAATCATTCCTATATATGTTTCTCAAAAGATGTAATTTTCAAGAAAGAATCAAAATAAATTGTCTTTCAAGATCGATTATAGCTTAGCATAAAAGGTACTTTTTTAAATTTTTATTGTCCATGAAATTTTGGAAATATTTTGTTAAAAATTATTTTTGGCATTTTTTTTTTCATGATTTCATGCTTTATAACAAACATAAATTTAGTATAATTCGCATCCAATAACTTTTTTGTTGTAGCTGTGATTCCCAGCATCTTCCATTAATTTGATCCATTCTTGTCTTAACATTACCGTGATTTTAAAGAGAGTTATCATTAAAAAATAAATGTATCAATATTTTATTTTTCAGTTTCCTTTAAGGTTAATGAATATATCCATTTTGATAAGAAGCTCCTTATATATTCTTTTATTTTTAAGAACCTGTTTAGGCCACTCAGCATAATATTTACTGTTCCATATCTCTTAAAATATCAATCTGGTTTTGAATCCCTGTAAACTTAGTCAATGTATTTTTTTACTATAGCAGCTATTAAAATATATGGTTTTGAAATACTTTAGAATTAAAGATTGATTAAAATGAACAATAAAGATGAGATCTCACCTGAACTGCATTCTCCACTAAAGATAATCCGAAGGCTTCTTCGAGACTTGCAGGATTCTACTCTCAGTGAGCATTCGTTGATGTATGTCTTTCCGTCCGAACCACATACTGGCCTGAAGTCTGGAGAACAAATTGAATTGCATCTGCATATGGGATTCCTGTTGTTATCTAGTTGGCACACTTGAGTTGCAGGGCACTCCACTTCTTCGCATGGATCTAAAAACATTTAATTACATCTGAAACATTTTTTTTTATTTTTTATATTAAAGTCATTATACTTATGTGATGCTTAAAATTGTCAGCTTATTGTCTTCTACTAATCTCTGTGTTAAAGCATTTTATAGAAATATATCAGACACAAAGGAAGAGATTCAAATCAGATTATTCTTGGATTATAGATTACATACATTGAAAATATATAATTTATTTTGCTTATGGACATAAATGCTATTTTTCTACGTTAAAATTAAATGGAGAAATAAATTTTTGAAAAGTTAAATAATGTCTTTAAGTATTATATAGACTTTTATATTCTCTGAAACTTGGAGGTACCTTTATGTCCTCGTTTCCGAACTTATATTTCTTTTTTGAAAGAAATATGAAATTGAAAAATGGCATTTTGCCCCAAGCTATAAATTGAATAATACCCAACGGGCACCACGGATGATCATTGTTATAGAAGATGGAATGTATATATCCCAAAAATATATTCTTTTCATTGAAAGCACCATAGGGATTGGGAATCAATACGTGTGTCAAAGGTTGTCTACGTCTAACGTTTCTTTGCCAACCAACTCTTGATGAAAAATGATAGAGGGAAAAGTTTTAAAAGTACATGAATACATCTGCTCGTATCCAATATATGTTTATATTAAGAATCATTTTGGAACATAAAAAAATGTTACAGATAAGTTTCAAGAAATATTTATTATTATTACTTTTATTATCAAATTATATATATATATATATATATATATATATGTGTGTGTGTGTGTGTGTGTGTGTGTGTGTGTGTGTGTGTGTGTGTGTGTGTGTGTGTGTGTGTATTAAAAACGAAAGTAGTAGATCAAGGTTTTACAATGAATACTTTATGAATTTTTCAAATATATACATTATTGTTTCTTTTATAAGAACCCAAAAGATGTAATGCCCATGTTGAATTTGAAGCATTTTTTTAGAATTTTAAATCTGAGTTCCTATTAAAAATTTTCTAAGATAACTGTTGAATTATAAGCAGCAGATATTACAGCTTTTTATAATTTGATATTACTATGTAGATTTTTTTTCGTTTTTTGGAGGTGTATTCAAAATAGTTCTGCATAGAAAAGATTTTAAAACTTTTATAACCATTGTGGTGATTAACATAATTTTAATATGTATTTGAATAAATAAGATAAATGAAAAAAAATCCTTGCTTTAAAAAAATTTCTATTTTTTTAAAAAAATAAGAAAATAAACTTATTGAGCCATCAAAAGTTTCAACCTAATTCTCTTTTCACACGTTAAATTCAATTCTTGAGTTTTAAATAAGTAAAAATATTTTTATAATTCAGAACAATTACTTAAATTTCTACTTTTCTATTTTATTATTTGTTAAAATCACTTGACTTACTATATTCATCATTCTTAAATATTTCTTTTCTTGCTGAACGCATTCATTTTGAAGATAAATTAATGAAAATTAATGCAAGAAGTTATAGTTCCATGTGTACAAACACTCCTAAAAAACTGAATTATTATACTAAAATGTATTTAACATGATATAATCAAAAATACATAAACTTGGAATCTCGATTGATAATTAAGTATTAACAACAAGTTAGCGATTAATTACTAATGAGGTCACGGCAAAACACCTACAAATATATCATGTTAGGGTTTGACTATGTTCACCGTTTGCTAAAGATGTAAGTTTAAACCTAAAGTTTACTACTGGCATTCATATAAGACAATAGAATTGCCAATTGAATGCTGTTAATTCATAAGAGACCACACTTTTCGTATTCTGAAATTTTGTTCAATTCTATTTACTAATCAAGTCAATTTTTCATTATATCTAAAAAATTTATTTGTACATTTTTATTATTTATTGTTTTAAGAAAAAAGTTATTGAGATGCTACAATTAAACAGCTAGAAGAAATTGGAATTCCAAGCCAATAACAAATTTCAAGCATATAAGCTCATTAGAAAAATATGGTCCATTTTGCGAGAAATAAAAGAGTCAATGGTTGAATGTTTGATGTAATAATAAAAAGCGATATACATTACGATAAGACCTCACCTGTTTTTTGAATAATCTGACTTGAGACTGATCTATTTTTAGACCAACATTTTGAAACTGAATATCCAGATTAAGACTCCTAGATTTTTTCCAAATAGAATGTGAGCAATTCGACGTCGATTCTTTTTACGCAAAGTTCGAAAGTACAGAAATAATATGATACATGACTTCTAAACTTAGGTTTCCGTAATATGTTCCTGGTAATCAAAATACCAATAGGCAATAATAATTGCAATGCAATTAAATTCATAATTAAAATAATTGTGTAATATCGATTCATTAAAAGTTACTAGGAGTTTCAAGTAAAAAAAAGTGTTGGATACCTTCTTACATATCTTCAATTTTAATTTATGCTAAAAAATATCTGTGATATTCCCTGTAATCCTCGAAAAAGTGATTCAAAAAATGTGTCATAATAAAAAACAGTTACCAAAGAAAATAATTTGTAATATCTAGCAGAGGCAACTCAATTGAAGCAAGATTTGAATTTAATACCATTTGTTGGCAACCATAATTTAAAAAAAAATTACAGCTGATATTTAGGGATAGTAAAATGGAGCATTCCATAATAGAATAATGTAACAAATAAAATTTTTAATTAAGTAAAAAAAACAGTATTTTAAATTGTTCACAAAATATAGGAGATCAATTCTGAAATTTTGGAACAATGGCCACTAGAAATTCCTTATTTTTGAAATATTGTTCAAACACTAAAACACGTTTTTCTATCTGGCGACGGTCCTTTTTTACTGATACTAAACTATCAGCTGGAAAGGGTTTTTTTTAGAATAGGATTTCCAGCACTTTACTGTATGAAAGATGTGGACTTCAAATTTACATTAATTTTCAGTCATCCTTTATATGTTATAGGTTGATTCAATCTTCCTATAACAAGTAATTTAATAGGGAGAAATAGCACATATGTTATTATAGACCTACAAATTTCAGTTGAAAATGTAAAAAGCTTGCTTTCTTTCCTGATTATACGAAATTCCAGCCTTGCAATCCTTTATACAATTTTAATTTCATACAGGCAATTTTATATCAGGAAGAAATAAGTTTATATAAGGGGTAGAAAACTAGACAAACAGAGATAAAATAAACTATTTTTTAAAATAATCGCTATAACTATTAATAAATTCCTCCTACTATAAGAGAAGATAACATACATTCTTGGAAATAAGTTTGCCTATGGTGCGTAAGTTTAACTATTATATCAAGCTGTGAACCTCTTCGTCAGAATATTACATCTTGACTTATATTTTAATAGTTACAAATTAGTTACAAATTTCCAATAAATAAGATGGGAAAGTTTAGGAATGTTAGGCCATGCATACCATTCTTCGGAGCTTTAAAAATGTGGATATGTCAAGGAGAGATATCTGAACTGTGTGGAGTATCTGTAAGGGATTTTCCGATAGCGTTTATTTCACTGAAACGTACACACATGTGGCACGTTTATTTGTAATTCACCTTAGACATTCGGGCACGATTTTCCCTCCCTGTTACTTTTTATGCTACAAAAAAAAAAAAAACTACGGCATCTAAGACCCGATTCTTGGTCTCCATAGTGTTATCGGACGCATACACCAATCACTGACTTCATTTCATGCACGTCTAATAGATTAATGATTTAGCGATGAACCTTCTTGTTTCCCAAAAATAAACTCCTTTATTCAGCAACATTCTTAGGTTACAAATTTCTGTGGTATAAACATTATATTGTCTATCTCCTTTTCATGTAACTGCCCTAATAATTATCACATATCCAAGATATTTTTCAACAAAATTATCTGATCGATATTATGAAAATTAACTGATCGATATTAACAAAATTATTTCACAGATAGATATTACTGAAATTACATTTAAGTTCCACGTTTACTAAAAAGTAACATTACATTCCTTTTGATGATATTTGATGTTTTGAAGCAGAGATTCAGTATATTATAAAATGAAATTGATATCATATTATATCCAAGTTGTATAAAGAAAAGAATGTCGTCAGAAAATAAATGCAATTTAGTTTCAGAAGAAACAAGAAACAGCACAAAAGAGTTTTTTGACAAAAAGAAAAGAAACATAAAAGCGAGACAGATAACTTCATTCCTATCTTTAAAATAAGAAAACTGTAATTCAATATCAACTACTTTTGCTAGCCACATTTTTCTCTAGGGCTTTTATTGATTTTTTTTATAAAATATACCCCTACAAATCCTGATCCTACTACTCTGGAACTCGAAAACTTGAGGATCTCTGATCTAATATACACCTTTCATAAAATCAAAATGGATTGGATTTCTTATCTCCAGTTTTTGATTCTTTAAAATTCGATTTTGACAACATTCGATAAAAAGAAGCTAGTGTCGAAATGAGTAAATAAATAAATAAAAGATCGAAAAGATTTCCTATAAATAACATGCTTTTCTAACCTATCTTTGAGAAAGCCATTTTTAAAACATCTGTTATTTTTTTTAATTAAATTCAATTGAGTGTAGTTTATTAACTTATTTATTATTGACACATCCCTTGAGGTAGTTATTTCACTGTTAGTTGTTAGATTATAAAATTAGTATACATTTTAGCTATAGATGGGAATCTTTAAAAAATGTTAAAGTAATCTCATGCATGCAAACCGAATATGTAAATCTTTTTTAAAATAAGATGCAGATTTCATGAGAGGATTTATGAGGATTTCATAAGATGCAGATTTTATGAGGAAATTGAGATGTCCCTGTTTAGAGAAAAGCTTTTAATGTATTGTTACGAATCTGGGATGCTGCTTTCCAGCAAAATTGGATCCATCGCAGGAAAGAATGATTTACAGTATTATTTACTGGATGCTGCGGATGCTCTTAGAAATGATCCCAGAGATTGGCGACAAACTTTGTGACCATTTGGTGACGAAAGTGGTGACATTGGCGACAAAATGGATAATTCTCGAAACTTTCAGAATTTTTCCTATTTGTCCATTAGGAACCGAGATACGTCCAGATACGAACATATTGGTCGAGACATTTCTAGCCATGGCTCTTGGAACTATATAAAGGTGAGAGTTTGAAGCTTCGGGCAGAGTCCCACACACCCAGCTCAACAATACTATATAACCCTATCTCCCGAAGATGACCACGGCAATTACTGACCGTTTGGCCTCCTCTATACTACCATTACCGAGGATAAGCCCTTGCCAGGTCTAGGAGCCTGGACAATTCAACTCCTATGGGCTTCGGGCAGAGTGCCCTGTAGTCTATTGAGGAAGCAGCGTCGAGTACTATAGTCAGTGCTGTGGATATTGTTACTACTTGGGAGATACTGTCGTTATTGTGTGCTACTGTGTGTTCGTCTCGGCTGTGTTGTGTCTTCTACTAAAGGACTGATCATTGTGTGTTCATCTCTTCTCACTCCGTACACACTCATTGTATAGGAGAACGAACCCGTTGGATTAGTATAGGAAATCTGTAACCATATTCTTATTAAATCGATGTCTAATTTTTTTTCAATAAAATGCAGTGATTTCATACCTATTTGAAGAATATTATTTTTAATGAAGAGATTTAACTTGAATTCCTAGTGTAAATGCTACCTATTACGAAGAAGATCAATATTCATATAAATGCCAATTTTTTAAAAATTAAACTTTTTAAAATATATTTATTATTTGACATTTAAGTAATTCGGTAATTAATATCTGATTGTCGCGGTTCACGATCAGAATATTGACTCAAAATTGACATTTTATGGTATTAAATATTAATATAAAAAATCTCTTTATTTAATAAAAGTAAAAATTCAAAAAAAAAAAATCAGGCATTTGACAGAAAAAAACTGAAACAAATTTTAACGAATGTGAAGTAAAATGCCTTTACACTGCAAATAAAATTAGAAGTGAAAAATCAAAACTCAGAATTAGTGAACCAAGATAGAATTTTATTAATCTAAATTTTAATATCTGGCAAAAAGACTATTGAATGTTTGATAGAGGGCATTAAAATTCTGGGTTTTAAGATCAACCTTACACATTCCTGTGTCACAATCAATATATATTAAAAGAGATTCATTTATTATGTAGAAATGAATGAAACTGATATTAAAAAATTGGTTTTCTAAATTTTAAAATTATATAACGATAACGGTTTTGATAGTATTGTCATCGATTTCCATAAGTAAGCCATGGCAATTTTACATATAGAAACTGTTGATATTTGCTTGGATGTTTTTTTTTCTTTTTTATTTCATTATCTCTGAATGAATATAAATTTGGCAAGTCTCATTCAGAATATTTCTAATAATAATTTGCAGCTTCATTGATCAACGAAGAATTGAATAAGGCAATTCAATTTAAAAACGTACAATGGGACTTCCTGAAATTTTCGCTGAGTGGTTACATTTGACTGTTGTCATTAGAAAATGGGTAATAAGGTTTTTTTTTTTTGCTAAATACGTTGGTGTTATGTGAGTGTAGTTATATATAATCATAAGAAATCATAAATATTATATACAGGGTGATCAAAAAAAAACAGGAGGTGTTCGTTGCTCAGTAAATGTCTTATGTGGTGGACAAAATACAATAATATGTAACTACCGTAAACATTTTGTACGCGGTATCAATTTATCAAGAAAAACATTGTACTAAAATCAGCTAAAGCGGAAGTATTGACTCTGCGATCGAAAACTTTATTATGTAATTTGCTTATTCTGGGTATTTTGTAACATGACATTAAAGATAAAAGGAAGGGCATCATGAATGTAAGCCATAGTTCAGGAATTCACCAGTCGATGACATTGTCACTACTTGAATGTACTTATTAGGCAAGCTGTTTGATCAGCGAGATGAAAATTCCAGTGATGGTGTTCGTGAATACCGAATTTTAAAGTTACATAGAGGACCGATGACCATAACTGACATAAGAAGGGTAGAAAGACTTCTAACAATTGGAATTCTTGGTGTGCAACCTTTATGACAACATAAAGATAATGCGCAGGAATAAGTTGAAGTAGTTGCAACTCTTGTCATGGATCAGGCGGGAGCTAATAAGCAAGATAACATAAGTGCGCATTAAATATCACGAAAAACAGATATCTCGTTCTGCACTTTGCAGAGAATATTGCGTAATATCCTGAAATTTTATCCACATGTGATAATACCCATTAACATTGATCTGAATCTTAGCAAATTCTGATTGCGGGATTACTTGAAAGGCGTTGTGTATGAAAGACAGGTTCCGGACATTACTACTTTAAAGATCAAATAACGTTACAATCCAGATTAACAAGTGCCGATATACTGCAAGTCACCATCGAAAAATTAGTTACCGCATGCAATTTTTGAACCATCAAGTTGGTGTTACCTTGAGGCAAATTTGTACATTGCTAAAATATTTGCTATTTAAGGTTTCCATTGCAGTTATGTATTCTTTTTCACACATTATGCGTTAGATCGCCTCAATTTACCCTAACAGAGTGTTTTGGTACAAATTTCTAAAAAAGAAATAAAAACCGCATAATTTGGCATGTTTGGTGAAAAAATTCTATTATATAACACTACATAACACAACACAGGGCTCCACCCACCTCCTATTATTTCTTGCTCATTCTAATGTCTCTGTTTAGTGAATTATGGAAGAATATACTGTAGAATATAGAAGTTTGTATCCTTTGCCTTTGATAACAGAGATAAATTAAAAATAATACATATATACTACTATATACTACCATTATTACTTATTTAATTAGGTTATTATAGTAACAATATTTTAAATTAATATTAAGGGTTTGTTGAGTTGTAAATATTACTGTCCGACAGCTTGGAAACACTTTTTAATGTTTGAAACTCACAACATTCTTATACGAAAACTACATTATTTTTAGCATTGCTTTGTAAATTTGAAAACTTAAATTCTGGCAACATTGTAAAAAGAGAAATAATTCTTTATTTGAAAGAATGCTGGAAGAATAACATGCAGCTACTTATATATATATAAGGCACTCATATAATGGTAATAAATTATCAAAAAGTAGCTATGAATTACATGTAAAAAGATTATGTATATTTTGCATTCACAGAATAATTATTTACCTGCAAATAGGACAAGAATAAATAGATGTTACAACTTTATTTTTCCAGTAAAAGTAAATCAAACCCATTAAAGTCATATTTAAATAGGGGCATTAATTGTGAATCGAAGGGTATTTGTATATGAAAAATAAATTTAGCTAAGCGCCATTAGAGTTGTAATGAGGCTTTCATTATTTAAAACATTTCGTTTCAAGTCACTGTTATAACAGATTTTGAAACTTTTCTCTGCATTTAAAGTTTAACGACGTCAATTATTTTGCTGCGAAAATGAAAATACCTGTATGATCTTTAAAAGTAAATGGTGGAACTTTTGAAAGCATTTCTTATCCTAAGGCTCTTTAGATGCGATTGATTTATGAAAAATCTTTTACCTCAACAACGTTTATCTTTCAAGCAATGTTGTTACAACTTTGTATATTTTATGCATGTAGTATATATACATATATATATACATATATAAGCAGTTAATTAGAATATGAGAAAATTCTTGCTATTTAAAACAATTTATCGAGTTATAAAAGCAAACTTTAATGAAAACAATATTAATTTTCTACGTTAAAGTTAGAAGAAATATTCCCTCTCACCTCAAAATTATCTTCTTTTGATTATGTCAATATTCAAAAGAATTCTTATGTAAACTTATTAAATGGTTTGGAAAAACTTTTATTACACCAAAGTCGAAATGTTTCAGATTACCTTGATTTTAATTAGTGCAAAACAATGGAATTGCATATTTTTGCAAAAACGCCTTTTAAAAGATTTTCATTTTCAGAAATTTGTTTGATATAATTTTATAAATTATACCATTCAAATTTTTAAAAAAATACTAGTTTTAAATTAACTTTACCTTTTCTTTCTATAAAATTATATTTTGTAATTTTTAAATAATTTTATCAGAGCATACATTCACAAAATATTCATTGATTTATAGATATCAATAAAATAACAATAATGCCACAATTCAAATCCTCTTCTAGGTCGAAAATAACATTAATATTTTCCAGTTTTAAATATAAGAATCAATAATCCTTTATAATTTTGAACCTATACGATTAATTCATTATTTTAAAAACTTGTTTAATATTTATTTGTGTTGTGTTCACTCTCTGCATTTCAATGATATTTAAAAGTAATTTAAAAAAACTTTATTTGTGTTCTGTAACCATTTGGGCACATTTATTTCAAGGGGAATGTCCCAAAAATGTTATAAAATCCTTTAGGGAAAAATTGAGATTTACTTACTAAAGTAAAAAATATATTTCCTTATTGCGGAGAAAAAAAGTACAAGCAATGCTCCACTTATGTATAATAGAAAAGTAAAGAGATCTACTTGTATGAGTGAAATAAAAGTGCACTTTTAACACGTTGACTGCCAACTGCGAGATAACTCTCAGATTGCGTTCTTTTCTAGGACCAAACCATCTATGATATTAAATGATATCTTCTCTTCTACACGTAAAGATAGCAAAGAGGGCAATCATCTAATTAAATAAATGGTCCTGTTATCAGGCGAGGGTAGTGGCAGTGAACGTGTTAAATAAAATTGAGCTATAGCAGTCTTTTGAATATTTAAAAAAAACCTAATTTCAAAAACAATAAGAAAAAGTGTATCTATTTTAAATTATTTATTACGATTTTTAAAAACCACATTTTTTTTTGCCTTAGGATTACAAATACTTTAGCAGAACTTAATTAAACACTGTTGTCCATGTGCACATATAATATAAAATAAAATGTGTGCAAAAATCAAAGTAAACGAGAATCACCTTAGAATAACGAAGGGCAAGATGTAAAAATTGGGTATAGTGGATATTTTTATTTTATTGAAATATTTAATTGCTCTTGCCCTTCTACTTGATGTGCTCAAAATTCCTGGTTAATTGACAAGAAACGACGGTATTGCTATTGTCAAGGTTATTTTTTATTTAATTATTATGATGGCAAATTTAATATAACCACTAAAGAATAATTGAAATAATTGAATAACTGTATTTTCCATATATTGACTAACATATTCCAAAAAATACTGTTATTTTCATATTTGTACTTGTTTGTTATCATATTTAGTATAAAAATAGATATGAAATAAGCGTTAATGATCATTTTTATATAAAACACAACTCGAATTATTGCGAATTGCGGTATTTCTAACTATGGATATAAATCATCATAATGATTTTATATTAGATAAAACTTAAAATTAAACCATCATTTTGTTTGTATATTTTCGTGAGTTTATAAATTTAATCAGAAGTAAAAATATTTACATTTTAGAAAAAAAATTGAGAATTTTGAAAATATAGTTTAAATTTCAATAAAAATTATTTCGCGATTATTTAATTTCAATAATAATTTAAAATACAATCAAATATGTAATTATACTTAAAAGTAAAGTTATTTTAATGAAGATTAACCTTCATCAAATAAAGAGCTTTAAGAAAAAAATTTGTTTCACAGTTTAAAACAGTTTACCACAAAAACAGTTTACCTTTAAGAAACAAATTTGAAATAAGTATTGGCTTTCGACTATCATATGTCCTAAAAGACTTCCCCAAATTAATAATGGCGTATAACAAAGTTTCGAAATGCTTCCATATTTAAAAAAAATTATGATAAGTGCTAACATAACACATTAATAATGCATGTTATTTTATACATTACGTTAAATGATAAGTCTGATAACCGCCTTAAAAATGTTTTGTTCAAAAATAAGATTCGCAAAACTGGAAAAATCTTGTCAACACTGTTTAGAAACGAGAGAAAATAAGTTAGCATAAGTTGAACCATTTTTCGGCAAACAAATTAATGATTGCATCCCAACACAATTCTCCATTTTTATACTTTCAAAGGCGAAATAAAGTAACGCTTCGCGAGTCTTTTTCCGACGAGAAAATAAATGCTCCACCCCTATCAAAAAGAAAGGTTTGAAACCCGTCAAAACTTGGGGGACCAGAAATGGCAGTGAAAAATATTTTCTCATTAACTTTCCACAAGACTTGATCGTAAATCACGTCGCCATTCTATGATCGATGGATTTATAGCTCGACATTATATTTGTTTATAACACAGGAGGAGGCTTTTGCTTTTAGATTTTCACTTCACTTCATGTGCTGGCTAAGCGCCTGGAAACTAATTAATACTTGTCAAACAAGACATACATAAAAAAAAATTCTAAACTTTTTTATATGGGGATTGTGGTGTTGTTAATGTAGAGTCTTTAAAATAATTTTTGCTCTCTCTGTTTTTTCTATTATTATTATTGAAAAATCTAATACATTTTCATCATTTATGTCCCTTTAGTATGATTAATGATTCCAGTAATAATGAATATTTGTTTATGAATCAGTATGCATGCATTTTCATATATTTAATAATATATTCTCAGGATTACGAATATTATTATAGTAATTTCATTTTTGATTTACTTTTTAACGTGATTGTTATTTTCAAAACAATGAGATATACGTTCTTTCTCCACGCTAAATAAATTATTTCACGTGAAAGAATACTAAAATTTTACAGTTTTTGTTGGAGTAAATGCCAATTTATTACAAATGAAAACAACATCCATTACAATGTACATTTACAATGTTTATGCCTGGAAATATGTAATGTTAGAAATTGAAAATGTTGTATGTGTGATTTATTTTGAAAGTATAATTCACGTTTATATTGAAAATATTGCAGAAAAGTTCTATTAATAATCAAAACAAGTGAAAATTAAAAAAGGCTATTTAAAATAATTCATAATAAAATATATGCGAGGATTGATTTAAAAAATTACAAACAGCATCATTTGGAAAATAGGTATTGCGGAAGGAAATATTGTTACCCAGACTGGAGACAGATCACCCTAATTGTCTAAACTCGTCGTCCGAGTAGATAGTGTTAGTACTGATGTCGGGAACAGCGACAGTAATGGCAAGACGTCCAGAGAAATTGTCTCGAGCAGAAGTGTGAGCCGTCATACGATTTCTATGGGACAAGATTGTGTCTCCATAGGACATTCACAGACAAATCGTGGAAGTGTATGAGGGGCAAGGCAACGAATAGATAACAGGTGATAAAATGGTGTCGTTCCTTTTAAGTAGGCAGATAGATTGCTGGAAACGTTTAGGTGTGTAATCTAAATGAAGTTAGGAGTGAGTCCCTCCCCCATACATGATTCCTGAGATTATTTTCTTTTTCTGCCCTTGAAGAAACACTTATTCGAAACAAATTCCACATTAAACGATAACTTTGTTATCAAGTGCATTATCAAATAATTTATAATTTGATCATTTATAATATTATTTAATTAGAATTTATAATTTAATAATTTATAATATAGTTTAATTAGAATTTATAATTTAATAGTTTATAATATAGTTTAATTAGAATTTATAATATCATTTATTTACAATTTACAAATTAATAATTTATAATATCATTTAATTACAATTTATAATTTGATAAAAATCGGGCTATATTGAATGACATTTTTTTTTTCTTCTTATACATATCTAGATTTTTGCTTCCACTTGCACGCTACTTTTTATTTCTAAGTTACATAATAAGATAATATTTTCAGGTTTGATCTATGAAAATTAGCATGAAATAATTACTCAATATCAATGAAATTTTAATAAATAAAACATATGCCGTTATTCACTCACATGCGATATATCAGTAAAGTCAGGAAACGCCAGAATGTTTTTCATATGAAGGCTATGATTTTTTTCCTTTTTATGGAAATTTAAATACGAATAAAAACCATTAGTCTGCACTGTACAATACTTGCTTGCTGTTCTATTTCTATTTTATCTACAATGATTTATCCGAACTGATTTTTTCCTGATTGATTTTTCGGAGAGAAAACAAGTTATATGGGAGAAGAAGCATGGCCTTTAAATGCATTTTCTTTTTTATGATTTTTTAAAAAAACTAGTGTACTATAATTAAGAGAAGCGTTTTAAATTGGGGAGGAAATAAATGAATAAATTATTTTAATTAAAATGTTTACCCATTCACTAAACAAATTATTTTCTGTATCTATTAGTTCATTACTATGTTTGATTTACTGCCAAAAGAAAATCCAGCCAGCAAAATATAAATATGTAATTTTTATATTATTAATTATTGAAGCTTCATAATTCCCTACCTAAAATTCTCCGATGCTTATTTTATTTTCTAAAAATTCAATTAATATGAGAAAATTTCATTAATTCGTTTTAGTCTCCGACATTTTATAAAAAATATTTTTAAGGATTTTGAGAAAATGCTAGTAAAATAAAACATTTTCCGTACTAAAGTTATTATTACTATACATGGTGACTTAGACTATTTAAAGATTAAATTAAATGTATAAAAACAGTAAATGTAAAGAATTTATCTGTTTTTATGTACTTAAACAATTCCAATTAAAATTTAATATAAATTTTTCGCTTTGAAAGGAGTAATAGAAGTTTTGTTTCTTTCCGGAAACTTTTCGAGAAACTGAATTGATAAAAAAATAATAGGGATAAAATAATTTATCTGTCAATTAGGTAAAGAAATGACATAAAAATAAAAAAAATTAAATTTTTTTAAAATTTTTTAGTTAATTCAACCTTTTAAAAATATGAATAATATCAGTTACTACATATAATTTCAATTCCCTATATTTTGAATTTCTTAAAGATTAGTTCTTTTTATCTTTCTTGAATTTATTGATAAAGTTTTGTGTATATTTCTTTTATGTTTGTTCTTTCATTTTAAAATCCACTTTTAGCTTTAATAAGCTTTAATTAAACATGCGGAAGAAAAGGAGAAAATATCTATTCGTTCTCTTTTTATATATTATGCTGTTTTATATAAAATTCAATATCCGAGATTTATCGTTTTAAATATTTTGTCACTTATAAAATGTATGCAGTTTTAAATAAAAAGATTAATTTTGTTATTTATTGTGAAAAGATTTGTTGGTAAAAAATTAGATCACTTTGTAGAGTTAGATGGGGGCATATTAATGAAGTCTAAATACTTCTTTTGCAAATGACAGAAATTTATTTATTTCACACTGGATTCAAGATGAGGTAAGTAACTTAAATTAATGTAGTAAAATAATATTCCAATTAAAATTGAAGAAAAAGCTATCGAAACTCTACCAGGGATTAAAAAGAAATGTGTGAGAAATGTTCGGTTTGTAATTTCAACTTCAGTATAAAGGAAGAGCCGCAATTAAACCAAGGACTTGTTACAGAAACTTTAGTAATGCATGAAGACATTTTTCCCTCAAGATATTTTCTTTCAAGCAGGCTTTAGTTAGAATACTTAGGGAACATATTCAAACAATTTTTACTTCATAGCATACTTGATAAACATTTGGCATATACTATTAGGCTGTATCACACATTTACGTTAATGTTATTACTATTTTACTTATACACTAATAAGGAGGTTTTAAACAAGAATATATGTTGAAAAATATTTTTGATTCAGTTAAAATTACTTTCAGATAAAATTTTACTTAAAGATACCTTGCGTTTTATTTAAATAAAATTTTAATATTTTAGCAACTTCACTTTGAATTTTTACTGAATATGCCTTTCAAAATTGTTTCTGTAAGAAAAATCTTCACTTTAAGCACTATTATATTTTTTCACTGATTCTAATAATGCAATTTCTTTCTTTCAGAGAATACTTTCACATTTCAGAGAATTTTCTATGCTTTTGTATTTTATTTTAGAAAATTACCTCTCTTTGATCACGCGAAACAAACAGGTATTCTGGAAAGAATTCCAAAAATTTCTGAAAGTTCTTGTTATGTTATTGATCACCTGTTCAAAGTATGACATTCCCAAGCCTTTGAATTGAAAATGTCCCGAAAATGCACATCAATATTTTAATATAAATATTTTAGATGAGCTTAATTTACTTCCTTTAAATTATTTTATTAATTATTTATCTTTTATTACGAGCTTTATTATACGTTTCATATCTGCTATAGTTCATATCTATACATATTTGAAAAACATACTTTAAAAATAAATAATAAGTAATAAAAATAATTTAATACTTTAATAAGGACTTCAATCAAAGCAAAATGTCTCAACAAAGCGCAGTAAAAAGAATGATTTTTTAATGTTGAAAAATAATTAAAAATGGTAACACAGCGTTACAAGAGGTTATTAAAAAGTAAAAAGCATTGAAAATTTAATAACACTTGAAGCATATCAAGAAATATCGTACCAGAGAAGAGGAAATAATGCTTCGAGACATTCAAAATATCATCATACAAGTTTTAGAGTCTGAAATCTAAGATTAATACAATACAGTTCCTGAATTTTCAACAGAAAGAAAACATGAACTAAAATTTAAACTGTTATTATAATGAAAATATAGAGCAGAATAAATCATTAAAAGAAATAAATAAGGTATCTGAATTTAACGCAATTTATTTATTAGAAGGATGTAAGGAAAACATATCTCAATATGTGCGCATTTATCTGACAAAAATTGATAAAAAGAATACTTTATATGAGGAAAAAAAATAACTGAGTCATATCTTATACAATTTTCACATTGTAATTTATAAATGATACTTCTTCTTCTTGCATACAGCCGACCACCCTGCCAACACTGAACGTAGCAGTATCGACAGGATTTATTTTGGTCGACTATAAATGATATTAGCTGTTACACGGCGCGTTGCTGCCGCCGAAAAAATAATATTAAATAAAATAAATCAATAATTTGGCAATGTTTTATCGAAATGGAATTAACGGTACGTCAGCATATAAATTACAAACAAAAAAAACTTTTTTTATGTATTAGATATGCGTATTCTTTTAGAATTACAAAGCATGCAATTCTTTCAGAATGGTAATGAAAGAAACTATTTATTGTATCTCGTAATTCGGTTAATATACGTTCAGAATCCTCAAGTTTAATATTAGAAAATGTGATTAAAATATTTTCTTTTAAAATTGATTAAACGTAAAAAATATGTTGATACTATAAAATCATTTTTATAGTTGAAAGGATAATTTTTTGAATGCAAAGAGGGCGCAAATACTATAATATTTTTAGTAGTTACTGCGAAAAACTCCAAGATTTAATTAACATTTTGAACCCTCATTATTGGTTTCCCAAAATCTTTCTTGCATAATCTGTAATACAGTTGTTGCCTCTGAGAATGTCGTGCATAATATTTTCGTACAATAGGTATGTAACCTTAATACAATAGGTATACATTAACCTTTAACTTGGATTTAGCATTTCTACTGAACCTATTATTTCTCCTCGGAGAGCTATTTGCAGATTAATCCGATAAATAGATGCGATTGTTTTATTTTAATTTTAGATTATTGTACTATGACTATAACCATCCCGTAGATACTAAGCAATAAGCTGATCAAGTTTCATTGCAATCGGATGAATGGTTTAGGAAGGCATAAGCGATATAAGACAAACATTCATTTCTATTTATATAGATTATAGATATTCCATTATAAAACTATTTTACACAATTCATTCTTTTTTAATTCTCTCATTCATCAAAATCATTGAAAAATCTTCTAACTAAATTTTACTTATCAGAATAATAATTTATAAGCTCATTCATTAATGGAGCAAAATATTTCTGAAGTTCTTTTCCTGTAAAATGTTGCTATTAAACAATTTTAAAATGCGTCTAACGCCTTCAAAACAACAAAAAAAAAAAGAGGAATGTATTTTATTTATTTATGTAAGTACTTTGCTTCAAAATTCATAACATAAATTCGTTGGTAGTTTATCTATTAATAAATCAAGACTGCTTGTTAAAATTTGATTTTTGGTGGAAGAATGTTTCAATTGTTAATTATTTATTTATTTTTCATTTTTTTAAAATACAGCTAGCCAGAAATTTCGTGTTTTAATTTAATTTTTCGGGTTTTATTTAATTTAATTCATGGTAATATAAATTAACATTACAGCTTTTGAATCATAAAATTGCAAAATATTTATATTACATATATACTGTTAAATTCGTATTTTTTGTAAATTGCGAGAAGGAAAAATCCCCAAAAAATTAATCAATTAATTGCTTCTTGATCAATAGATATTGATTGAGTGAAATCTTTTTAAAAATTGTTAATTTTTTGCTTGATAAATATTAATTTAATTAATTGAAAAAGCTTATTGGCAATTTTTGTGTCACATTAAAATTCAAAACATAAGCTTTCCAAAGAAAAAAAAATTACTTATTCGGACAATTTTTCTTTAGATTTTACATACAATTCAAAATTAATTTTAGAAATAATTTGTCAAAAGTCCATACTTATTGAAATGAAACTGATATCAATTTTGCTATTTTACTATAGCGTTCCGTCGTTACTTTCTTAAAGCTGATAAAAATATCTACTTTATTAAGTGGTCAATTCAGTTAAAGTTTTGAGACCCTTTAATGTCTTTATTTAAACATCATGATGTTCGAATTTTTCGCATGATATGCTATAATTGATAAAATCAAGACTAACGACATCATCAAAACTTTGATGATGAATGAATGATTACATTACTGAGCACTTTAAAATAGTTAGATAACTATTTAAAAAAGATAGCATATGGAGTACTTTATATACATGGCAAATAATTCTAATTCCAAATAATAATTTTTTCAACTACTTAAAAATATTTCTACAATTTCGAATGCTGTCATACTAACAGTTTAGAAATATTTCTAAATATTAAATTCGAAAAGAATAAAATCTCACGTTTTAGCGATTCATTCTTGAGAAACGTCAAGAAATAGGAATCATGAGCGTTTGATTATAATCAAATGAGCACTCACTTGAAGATAGAAATAAAAGGCTAAACGCAAATTAAAAGTTCAGTACTTTATTAAAAATAATTTTGAATTTATTGTTGAATCTGTAAGTGATCATTTTATTGAATTCTATACTATTTCTGCGTTCAGTGCCTGATTAATGAATTACTCAAATAAGTTGTAGATTTTTGAACAATATATAAATTAAACAAATAGTATTTAAATATGCGGAGTTTATTCTCAAATGCGCTCTTCAGTTTCTTCAAGATAACATTCTTTGAATTAGAAAAGCCGTAAAAAAATATGCATGAAGAATCAGGCCAATAATTTTGGTTGAAAATTACTAAAATTAATTTTGAAGTTTGCTTAGTTGTTTAAACATATTCTTGTTATCATTCCGAATAGCATTAATTTAGGTTTATATTCTAATTCGCCTTGATTTTATTGAGGAATATAGCAAATACGAAATAATTTAATTTGGAACATAAAATTAATACACTTATATACTCTGGCATTCATAACGTTATAAAAAATGTACCTACCTGTTAACTCTGCTATTTTCAAAAGATAGATTCTAAAACGAATTCTGTTGTAGCACTGAAAAATGTTTTCTTGTCAAAAGTGACATATGATTTAAAAATAAAACAAAAATATGTAAAAATAAAAAAATAAAAAAACTATATTTAAAAAAAATAGCGATTTATTATTTTTACAAAAGCTTTTTGATTTATTCTATCCAAATATTTAAATAACTATAGCTATAAGGTTTTTACATATAAAATAAATAACGAATTTTATTTGAAAAATGTCTTTCAATTTTTAGTTAAAAACTGAAAGATCCTATTATCATTAAATGTAAGAACGCCCTTAAATGATATTTCCACGCTTTTATATTAATTCCAAAATTTTGAATTTACAGTTTTGAATAATTTGTCAAAAAATTATCGAAGCATATGCTCCTCTTTAAAAGAGCAATGACATTAATTGATGAGATGTCATAATTCAGATTTAAATTTTTCACCTCTCAGTATAAAAGATATCGAAAATTCCGTCTCTAAGAAAATAAAATGTAGAAGACACAAATTTTAAAAATTAAAAGAGTTCAGAAAAGAATGTATTTGCATTAAATGTTACTAATATTATTTGCAGAAAAGTGTAAATGTATAGCATGATTTTAGCACGTATATATTTCTAAATGCTTTCCTTCAATTTTATATAATGTTTTTTTAAATGCAATTTATGGCATAGCGTCTTCTGTAAAAATGTCGGAATAAATAAATATATGCGGTAGTCAATTTAATTATATAAAAAAGTTGTTTTAAAAATTAAGAATTTTAATGGAAAATATTTTTCCCATTTCAAGAAGTGGTAGGTTTTCGAAAAATGAATTCGTATCGCCGATTAATTTAGGTCAAATTTTTTAGAAGCCATATTCAGAGTAATTGGCAACTCGGAGGGTTAAAACATATTTGTTTGATTTATATTTATCCCGTATTTGCATAATGATGGAAAATTTCATCATAACATTTAGTGAACAAAAAAATTGCACTCAAAGCAAGTGGTAAATTGGTTGTTGCTAGCAACTTTTCTCACGATTATTGCGTAATAAGAAATGTAGCTATCAAAAAAGTCAAATGTCATAATACAACAACTATATCTCTATAATAGTAGTTAGATTGTGACATTTGATTTTGAATTTGAACATATCCTTTCATTACTTCTTGTGATTGGAGAAAAACATCCCATTTCTTGGGAAATTTATAATTAATCTGAGATTTTTATGCTAATAAAAGCAACAACGAGTTAAAAGAATGCTTATTTTTTAGTTTTTCAATTAGTTTCCGTGCAATTTGTGATGATTACTCCAAATAATCTTCTTAAAATCCTGTGATAAGAATTTACATCACTATGCACTTGTTTCACTTTCAATGTATAATAAACATGTTTCTCATTGTGTTTTTATTTTGTTATTTTTTATAGAATTTTTATTATGTTATTTTTTATAGAATTTTTATTATGTTATTTTTTATAGAATTTTTATTATGTTATTTTTTATAGAAATATTATTTTTTAGAATATCGGGACATTGAAGATTGGCTATACGTAGGTGGGTCACTCCGGTGCAAACCGTATTCTACAATCTCATGTAATAAATGTGGAATAAATTTTTGCCTAAATTAGAAAATAATTGCTTTTTAATTTTCATCATGAATATAAATGTTGCAAAGCTATAATATTTCTTTATTCATTTTGCTCTAAGCTTAACATGTAAATTTGCATGACGATTAATATTTCCATCATACCGTTTTTTAAGTACATTATATTATATATTTATATTAGGATATTTTAAACTATTTTACCTTTAATCTAGAGCAAGAATTATATAAACCTGATTTATCTTATTGGATGATATAATTTTCGATGGCTAAGAAAGAAATAATCCTGTGAAAAATGGTTAAATATAAAGGATTAATAAGAAGGGAGTTGAATCTAATCTTAATATGAAGGGAGTTGAATCTAATGAAATCTTCCCTTTTTCTTTCCTTATATCAACCTATTGCTACTTTACTATCAGTTTAAAATATCGATTTTTTTATCATTTCCAAAATGTTTTCAGTAGCTTTGAATGTCCTTTCAAAATACCTGATTCATTTAACATAATTTATCTCTTAAAATATGGTATACATAATTAAAATAAAGCCGTTGTTAAATTTCTGATATTTAAAAAAAAATATATTAAATGCATTCTTTTGTAATTCGTTTTTAAAATCAAAAGAAATATGTGGTTAAAACATTGGATCCAAATCGATTCAACAAAGTATACATAATTTGTAGTAGAGAAAAAACTTGAAAGCGTTAAATAATAAACTTAATGAATGCATTAAAAATTCTACCAATAATAGATTAAAAGAAAGAAAGAAAATATATCCGTCCTCTTAAAAAAGGCTTTTATCATACAGCATATTTAAATAATTGACTCACTTCTCATTATGATATAAATATAATAATTAGGAAAAAAGCATAAATGCAAACAATATGAAAGAGCGATATTTAGGAAACAGATCAGCCTATTTTCTTATTTCAATCAGTAATGTGACTGCACTTATGAAAAGAATATTGACAGATAAGCAGGAAGATTCCAATTAATGTAAAGTGCTTTCAGCCGTATTAATTTCGGTTGCAAGAATGGAGTACCGTTAAAAGATTTTTAAGCATTCCATCTTACTCCAAATCAGGTTTAATAGCTAGCGTCAGCAGAAAAAGCTGGCTAAAGGGCTGCTGTCAAAACGGTGATGGTGGTATAATGCGAATTTGAATTGCTAATCTAATATTTAACAGGGTTTTTCACGCTAAAAATAACGGTATGCTGCTTGAAAAGCCAAAATACAAGTTTTTTTTCTGTATTTTTTCGAGCTGATGTAAGCATATTTAATGCTTTAGCTGATTTGTGCATGACATTTTAGGAACTTTACGGAAAGTGTGGGTTGAAAAAGAAGCAAAATAAATGCCTCAAAAGTATTAAAAAAAATGCTGGTTGATGTAAGTGTGTTCTTTAAATGGAGTTGAATTTTATTTACAATTTAATATACAACGTACTGATTAGCTCAGTTTATTCTGCACATTTTATAAATAGAATATGGATGGAAATGTGAAAAAAATGCTAAAAGTCAGATATCTTCGTAATTTGAGTTTTCTTTGAAAATCAAGTTTTCTGTGATTGGACATACAAGAAATATCTCGATAACTCCTTTTACCATTTATATTATTTCAATTATTTTTTATTTGCAGCCCAATCCTGAAATATAGAAGGTAAGGCTTGCATTGATAACATTGCTAAGTCATTGGAAAGGAGCTCAGTTACGCGTCATGTGTAAAATATAAGCTGTGATATAAAAATAACAACTTTATGGTCTTTGTTCATTGATTTTACAGTAAGTAACAGACCTGAATTGTTCTTGTATTCCTGTTTTATTGCTGTACAGTAAGTTCGACATTCGTAAGTTGCTGTTTGGGTATGTTTAATGCTTTTCTTAAGTGTACCACAATGAAGGATTCAAAATGGGTATTAACTGGGAAAATATTGTTGTCACTGTAAAGGAAGAGTTGTGCTTCATATAGCGACTAAACTTTGGTGTAGTAGCAAACACCTGTAATGCTTTCTACGATTTATGGGGAGGTGTTCACATTCTATTTGGCTTGAGATAAATGGAGCACTTGGTACTCTATAAGAAATGAGAAATAATGTATTATAATAGTGAGTTTTAGTATAGAATCTTTGCTTTCTGGTATTGTGAGAAAGAGATGAGCTCATAGAACTACAAACTATCCGGCACTTTTGTAATTCGCTCTGTCTTTACGCCACATTTGTCAAGATACTCGGAAGTAAACTTTAAAATTATATTACCAGAGATAATAATTAAAATATAATTTTAATAAAATTTATATTTTATAGCATTAAAAGAAATTACATTTTTCGGTTCAATAAATGTATTTCTAGATCCTACAATGTTTAAAGAAGCAGACAGGATCAATTCAAAGAATCATCTATAAAATAAGAGTTAATCTCGAAAATCTAGAATTTATTTAGGAGAAAAATTAAAGTTCTGAATCCATACTTCAATAATCAGTAAATAAACATTGAAAGTGCATTGTTGATGTTTTTATCTCAATGGACAAACATCAAGCCCAAATTTAATAAGGTTAATAATAAAATAAATGGTGGATCAAAAGCAAAACTGAGAAACAGTAGCTCAAGCATTAAAAATTGATATTTCTGTTCTTTGAAACCAAAAACCTAAACTATACCTAATTAAAAGTTTTTTACTTGTTTGAGTGGTAATTTTCAATGACAATAAATGTACTCTCCTGGCATGCCACACATCTTGGCAACAAATTTGTAGACATTTTCGAACCGGTTCGGTGTAAACGGTATTTTCAATAATTATTTTCTGAGGCATTTTTGAAAAAGAAAACTCTTACTACTAAATTTTTGCTACTGACAAAAAAACAACAACACCGATATGTTGCTGTAAATAAATCACCATATACATTTTAAGCATTAATGAGATATCATTATACTAGCAGTTCAGCATTCAACTCGTATTGTTACGAATTTAATTCACTAAGCATATAAACTCGGAATTGCATCCTACATAAAGGCATACGGCAGTTATACAACACAATATGCAAATATTTAATGCTTATATTCAAATGCAAGGATTATAGTGATAGTAGCAGTTATTAATTCACCACATTATTGCATTATAAATGGATCTTTGTAACCATGCTCTGATCTATAATGAAATTATTTTACTTGCACAAGTAAGTCTTGATCTTTTCCCAATATAATAATTTTCCCTTGATGTTGATATTCTATTTTTTTCTTTGTATATAAACTTTTTATAAAATGGGTTTAAACATTAATTACTTTAGACAGTTTATTTTTCAATTAAATTAATTATTATTTAACCATAATCTACATATATATCTAGTTTCATAAATTTTGTATTTTATGTCTCCTTTTCAATTACTTTTTATATTCTGTACCTAAACTCATTGTTAAAATCACCATGAAACTTTTATAATGATTACCACTTTTACCTTCGATGAAGAACATGGCATTATTTGTAAAAATATATGTTAAGAAACAAAACACCACGGACAAAATCAGCATAACATTTTTCAACTATATTAAAATCTAGCAAATTTCCCCAAAATCACAAGGTAAATAGTTTTTTTAGCTATGCAAACGTTTATATATTAGAATGTTTATTGTGAATAAATATTTGCCAAAATATTTAAAATATAAATATTTGCCTAACATTCCAAAACTTTAAAGTCATGATTAATTTTTCTTGCAATAAGATGTTTAATTATGGACATGATATACTGTACATTCACTAAAGTTTTGTTCTGCTCGTTAGGGAGGCGAATGATTTCCTATTTGTCATTTGTACTCGAAATTCCAAACCCCTAAGAGAGCGAGTGAACTTATCAACAAAATGCACGGCATTTTCTTTTGCCAAGAATTTTATATGAATAAAACCCTTCCAAACTTTACTTTAAGAATTATATTATCACATCCAGAATAATGCCAACCTTTAGCGTTCAGTCATATTCACCAAATTTGTAATGTAAAGAAAATGTAAACTCGATTTTTTTTCTAATTTTATGACCATTGCTCCGATTATTCGTCAATTCACGCGCTCTCTTCCTCCTATATGATTGCCTGCAGAAATACCTGGAATGGATTGTTATTTATCCTTTAGTAGAGAAAATTATAAGATAAACTTCTCAAACAATCTGAAATAATTTTTCATAAAAATCATTCAGATAAATCCCTCAGTCTGTAAAGTCTGAATGTACGATTTTTTCGATGATTGCATTTTCCTGCATATTGTTCAATAAAGTCTGGTGCTTAAGTTGTTTTGAGTGGAGATGTTAAACTATTATTTCCATTGATTTTAGCGAGTGATATGATATCGTACAAATGCTTTTCCATTTGTCGCTTTTTTTCTTGTCAGCTGTAGAAGATATAGCATTAAGTAGCGTAATATCATCATAACTTTAATACTTGTATGTTTCCAAACTGGATCTTAGGGAAAGAATGTTTAAATGAGGAATATTTTTTTGACTGAATTTGTAAAAAAAAAGCTTATTGTATATAATGGTTTAAACAAAATAAATAATTTTTCACAATTTGAATAAATAGACTATTATATCTGCAGATTTGAAGAATATAAATATTATTTTTTTCCATTTAATTTAAATCAACAAGCCATTCGAATCACTTGACAGCTAAAAACATTTGTCCCATAGGCTTTAAACAAATGCGATTGAAATTTATCATCATATGATAGTTGAAATGCGCTAAACGGTTCAGTATTTTCTCTTGTGTAATAAATAAATGTTATCGCTATATTTAGATTTTTGAATTTTGTAAGGAATCAAACATGATTTTAAAAAAACAACTGGTGAGATTATCAAATGTTGTACAGTTGTCTTATTTTATGGTGCTTTAAATATTTCGGAAACAGATTTCATTTAACATCGTATAACTGCTAAGCATTAATTTAAAAACCAATCACTGTTGTGACAGTTAAAATTCTATTTCGGTATATAATCTGTTAATCTATCAGGGAGAAATATAGCGAAATTAAGATTTTCCTCTCTAAGCAAAGGAGAATGCGACTTTCTAATATTGCTATAAAATTGAGCACACCATTTGAGAATAATGGGTAATACATTACTGTTAACGAAAACTGTTTATCTTGGATCTCTTAAATATGTTTAAAAGATAAACTTACAATTATTTGTATTACATATGTTTGAGAGCAGATTTATGTTTCGGAGCAAATTTCTGATTTGTTTCAATTTTTATTTCTAAAGAATCTTCTTTAAAAACTTTTAAATAAAAATTTCTGTGCTAATAACAAAAATTACTCCTTTATCTGACCAATTAGTACATATTTTCCTTTAATTTCAGAGGAATAAAAATATCTTTCGCTCCAGGTGAAACGAACTATTAATAATTAGTTTTAAGTTGAATAATTGTGCATGCACTGAGTTTTAATGTGATATAAAAATAACCTGCCATTATTTACTCTTACTTACTTTTATGTGTTTCATTAATTTCTTCAAAATATATAACAACTTCATTTACACGATATATCTTTAGTTCTATTACTGGAAATGAAAAAAAATCAGATATTTAGTGAATTGCAATGTAATTAAAGAATAAATTCAATGGTATCAAAATTTTAATTAGGGGAACAAATAAATTATTTCAAAAGAAATTAAAATATGTTGAAGCGAAAATCTATTATATTTTCATTTATTATCTTATATTTAGGTTTTAAGGAATTGCAAATTTTCTTAATTCAGAACAATAATACGTAATTTTCTAATCATATTAGGAAAACTGTGATACGGAAAATATTAATAGGAATGTATAAGCATATTGCGGAAGAGAGTTTGAGTAATAATTTATGTTAATATAATAAACGATTAAAAGAGACATCATTAAAATAATTTTAAAAAATAAAATGCTATTTTCATTTCTAAATATACAATTAAAATATTTTTTATATATTTTTTGTTAGAAGGCATCCTTACTTTGTTCGGCAAAGATATATTGTTATCAATGAAAAATCATGAGTAACATCTTGAGCATTTTTAAGATGTCATTTAAAAATATGGTTAGAAACATTTATAAATCAAAATATTTATCAAATGTAACGTGTACAAGTTTGCATAAAAACAATTATAATAGATCTTCAAATACAACTTGAAATGATTTCCCAGAGTAGCATTTAAATGAAATAATGAATGGTAATTGAAAGTATTAGTGAATGTCCTTCTTTTTAAAAAGTGCTGGGTTAAAATTTAAATTATATTCTACTAAGTAATCATCAGTGTTAGCACGCTATAGTACCATCATGCTGTTGTCTAGTTAAGCACTGCGAATTTTTCGAAGCATTTAATGTGCGTAAAAAATGTAAATTCGAATTTTTTCTACTTTTCACTTTTTTTAAAGCTCCCCGAAGTTACATCCAATTACTTTCAACACTTCTCTTCTCAAATAAAAGTATATCCTAGCAAAGAAAAGTGAAACATACTCATTTAAGATGCATCTTATTTAGAAAATACTTCGGTAAGTCTATTGCAGAAAAAAATGGCAGAAAAAAAGGGAGAAGAAATTCTAGATATCGAGTTAAAAAGTAAAAAAAAGTAAAATAAAATAATAGAAAAACTGGAAGTAGCTCAGAATATAACTGGAGGGAAAGTTTCGCGTTTTTCATATTTAAATGAAGCAGTAGAAAAAAAGAAATCTTCCTTTCAGTGAAACTTTTTACGAGACTTTGTGAAAAAAATGCATATAAAAAGCGCTTTAAAATGAAAACTAGCAGTGATGCATTCAATTTAAAGTAGTAATTTCTAGTCTAAAAGCGAAATCGAGCAGAGTAAGGGAAGATCCCATTCAGTGCATGTTTTAGTCTTCTGAAAAACTTGATGGCGCTCAGCATTAAGCGAGCGCTTGTGTTAGGGTATGTAAAGATACCAGCTTTAAACAAAAATATCCAGAGTTAGATAAGTGGAGAGAAATTGAAAAACGCTGAGTAGGTGATTTCTGAAAGTGAACTTTTTCAGAAAAAGCATGAAATTCACTTGAAAATTATGTCAAATTTAAGAACTTCATTGTAACTTATTTTGAAAAAAAAAAGATTTGTTTTTTTATTATTTAATGTAATAAAATACACAATAATGCATAATAATATAGAATGAGATAACTGTCGTGGGAATAGGAATTCTCCAAAAAATTATTTGTTTTTTCACGGCATTTTTTATTTTATATTATTTATTATCCTACAATTATTCTATACTTTATTACATAAATTCATAACAAAAATTGGATTTTTATAATGATTTAAGATAATGCAATAGATAATATATGTAGGATAATAAATGGAATATAATTTTAAAACAATTGTTGTGGCAATAGGAATTCTCCAATAAATTATTCTTACTGCCACAACAGTTCTTCTGTTAAATATAATTTATCATCCTAAATTTGCTCTATATTTTATTACTTTAAATGATAACAAAAATAAAATTCGTTTGGTTATTATTTCACATAATAAAAAATAGAATAAATGTAGAATAATAAATAATTTAGAATAAAATGATAGTTATGTTTTTTTGTTATGAATTAATGTAATACAATCTGGAATAAAAGTAGGGTAATAAATGGAATTGAAAAAAAAAATTGTCGGGAAAATAGGTATTATCCCTATAAATTATGCTTATTACCACGGAAATTCTTTTTTTATTGTACATTATTTGTTATTCTACATTTATTATATTATTTTATTACTTTAAATCATACTAAAATAGGATTTTCTTTCGATTAGGATTTAATGCCACACAATATAAAATATAGTGTAATAAAGAAAATAAAAAATAAGGTAATACGAATTTCGTGACAATATGAATTCTCTAATCAATTATTCTTATTGTCACGGAAATTTTTATGCGTTACATTTATTCTATATTTTATTACATTAAATCCTAATAAAATGCAAATTTTTGGTTATGCTTAAATTTAATAAATTTTAAAATAAAGATAATAAATGATATTGGATAAAACAATTGCCGGGGCAGTAGGAATAATATATTGAGTCCATGGAAATTAAGGCCTGCTATCTGTATGGAACTGCACAGTTGCAAGAATCGATTTTGGAGCCCTAATTTTTTGAAGTAAAAAAAAAGTGACATTTGTATGACATTTGTATTTGTAAAAAGTGACATTTGTATAAACACACGATTTTCCAAAAATTTCACCGTTTCAACATTTTCATTGCTGGACTGTGTACTTTGTGTGGAACTTTCTTTCCCAATTGAAGTTTGAATAGTAATTCCTGAAGTTAAAACAATTTCTTTGACAAAATTCCTGTGGGGCCAAGAAATCAGATCTACTAGTGAATTTTTGAAGTTAAGTTTTTCTTCTTTTTTCTTTTCCGATAATTTCCCTTTATTACAATCAGAAAGATATTTTCTGGTGTTGAAATCGTTATGTCTGAGAGCATTAAGCAGTTTATAGAATGAATTATCAAATTATTATATGCTACACTATAAGCCACTAACTGATGGTCGAGGTAAGTGATTGTAAGTAAGTGTTCCTTACCTTATATTAACAATATTTTGCAGGCTTACACAAGATTATATTATATATTATGAGCTTCGTATATATTCACATCCGGTGACTGCTAAATTAGAAAAATTTCCTTAATTCTTTTCATTCCAGTCCTGGCTTGTGAAGCAGCAATCAAATGCATTCCTAGGAGTTGATCCTTTAATTTATGATTTTACTTTTTGTTTGAGCAACCTAATATAAGCAAACATACATAGATGTATGCATAAAAATATTACATTAAATGCAGAAAAATGTATATAGCTGATGATTTACAAATCCCTTTGAACCCAGATCAATGTCAAGAAGTCGAGCTACTCTGTCTTAATGTGTCTGAAGTGGATTTCTTTATTCATAAATCATCCCCCCCCTCATATATATCATTAGAAACCATTGCCTTTTTACGACGGCTTCAACTCTCAGCCAGCCATGTGGGATCAATTCTCAAATATTTTCAGTAAGTGTAAAAGTTATCATTTAGAGCATTATTTTAATTCTTAATCATGGCGGGCTCCCTCCAAAGTCGCGGGGCCCGGATGCATACCACCCTTCCTCCAGATGGTCGGCCCTGTTGCTAATTTAAATTATATTACGGGAGTGTCGAATTTTATGCACAACTTGTATGACGTTTTATTACGTCAAACGAGGATTTAAATGTGTAATACGATGAAGCTTAAAATAAATTTATTTAGATATGATTAATATAATAATATGATATATATAATTTATTACATATATGTAATTCTTTTATGCATCATAGTATTGCATATATAATATATGTAATGTAATATCGTAATATATGCCACTTTTATGTATCTTTAAAAATTTAATTAATATCATTGTTTGCATGTTGAAAGGTACTGCAGTCTTAATTATAATTACTATAATAATACATTTAATCGAATATCTTGAAATACATTAATCTTGTTCAAAGTTTTTCATGTAGAAAGCAGTGATCTATCAATGTGAAAACAAAAAACAATATATTTCTCTTCGGGGTTACATTTTCATTCAAACAAAACGCAGGAAATACTGATTAAAAATATTTTCATATAATACAAATTGAAAGAAAATACTGAGATAAATTATTTGATCCTTAATTTAATTTTCATGAATAATGTGAGAAGCGTTCGCCAGAAAAACGCATTGATCTTAGCTGATTTGAAACAGGTAAATTATTTAATGTCAATATTCCTCACAAATGTCTATTCAGAAATAGTCCAGTTAAGAAAAACCTGCAAAAAATTACATATTCTTTTACAGATAAAAATTGAAAACTCCCCTTAGGAGAAATCTTCACAAATTTATCAGGGATGATGATCAAAAAACAAGAAAATAAATTAAAAATAAAGGGAGGTAATTTTTTGCTAATTATTTGAAAAACTTATCCTTAAAGTATATGTTATCGTATAATATTTTTTTTGCTTTGATTTTTTTAATGTAATTTTAAAAATTATTTTATTCTATAATTTAATCAAAAATCAAAAATGTACTAAAAATGAAATTCAAATTTAATTTTTAATTTTCAAAATGAAATTGATTCATAATTTTCTTAACCCTTTAATGAATGAGAATATTCATTTAAATTTCAATTTATAAATAAAAGGAAAAAATTGTTCCTTCCCAAAATTCAATTTATAACATTCAAATTTAAATTAATTATTGCCTAAAATTCTACTCTCTTTGGTTCAACTCTAATCTTGGCACATTTGAAGTGAATTAATTAATAATATTTCAAAATCCTTTGAACAATTCCGAGTAGATCCAACTCGCTAAATAAAATCAAATTCATTTACACCTTTAATAAAATTAGAGAAATTTAATGAATAGAATTACCGGCAATCTTTGCGACAAGAACAATACTCATTTAAATGGAATTTAAAACTTCCTCTTCCGCATTTAACGAAATTCTTAATTAATTTTCTTTCTCCTGAAATTAAAGTTACTCTCGTATTTTGATTCAGATCCGAACGAATGCTTCGATTTAATTTAAATACAGGCCCGGTTAATTCCAAAACAATTGATCATTCTGAAGCCTGTGTTGGATGCAAATGTCCGAATTGTTCTACAATAAGCATGATTAATATTCATTTACTTGACAGCAGAGCGTTGTATCAAATCTCATCTAACCGGTTACTGTGACAGCTATGACAGTCACAATGGTAAGGGACGAAACTGCGCTGGAACAATGGAAAGTACATGATCGTTGTAAGGAACTATAAATTGAGTTTAGTTGTAAATAGAGGTTTTAATCTATGTCAGAATTATTTATTTAAATTAACCTGAAGAATTTTGAATCGATTACCATAATTACATAAATATACAGCTACATGAGCATTTAAATCGACAATATAGAGATTTTGAATCTCGCAAAGCCAATATAAGGCTGTCAAATCCCAAGACAAATTAACAAAATATTTACATAATGAAATGATTAAATAATTCAAACAGCAGAACTAAAACTAATGCGGATCAAGAATTCCAAAACAGAAACAGCAAAAATAGTTATAATGCAAATTAATGCAAAAAAATAATAGTTCGCTTTTTCTAACTCTAAATTGAATTCAGTTGTAAATAGAGGGCTTAAATAATGTCAGAATTATTTATTTAAATTAGGCTTGAAGAGTTTTCAGTCTAATACCATAATTATATGAATATGCAGTTCCAGAAATTTAAAAGTATAATATATAGATTTTGATAAAAATCTAGTAACACCAATGTAAATTTATAGAATCCTAAGAAAATTTAATAAAATATTTATATGATTAAATAAGGAAAGCAATTAAAGAAATTCAATATATTTCTTTTTTTTATCTTTAGTTTCTGATATCAGTTTGTTAGCTGTTTATTTCATGTAATATTTATTACGTAATGAACAAAAAATTATGCATTAAACAATGATTACTCGTAATTTGTTACACTATTTAGGTGATTTTCTTATATTATTTTAGATATTTTCATCTTAATTTCATATGCGTTCATCTTAGTTTCATATTCATACCATTAATGCTCAGATTTATATTGTATAATTTAAAGTACTACTATTGAGTACTTTATTGACATAGCTGAATTCCATCTATGCAGTTTTATTAAAATTGGAACACATTTATATAAATTGTTATAAAACAAATCACTTTTTTCAGATATACTACATTATTAGATATGCGTACTTCATAAAGCTAACTAAATACAATTACTATTAATACTAATTTAATCAATAACAATGCTCGGTTTAAAAATTGTAAATTAAAAGATAATGCACAATAAAGTACCAATATTAATAGAAGCACCGCATATAAGATCTTTTTTCTTGTTTATTTTTTTGTACAATTAGTATTCTAATATTTTCTAAATTTTTCTCTTTATTATACATATTTGTTTTCTAAATAACTGAGAGAAGGATAGTGCGTTGGATTAAAGCCTCACAAATCATAATCGGTTTTAGAAATTATTAATATCATTTCCTCTGAATTTTTCTAATTTATTATTCACGAAATATCCACAAAATTATTTTATCATGATTAAATATTGTTCTTTTATGATGTAATTCCTTTTTAAAGTTTTTATTTATGATAATTGAGTATATTTTTTTACTTATCTAACATTGCGAAGTCTGCAACCATTGTAATAATTGCAGTACGTACAGTATACAATTGCAATAATTGTATTATACAGTAAGGCTATTATACAGAAAGTACCCAAGTAAAAAAAAATAACAGTGTTGTTAGCTTTTGCCAGATCTGTGATTGCATTTAAAGTTTAAAAAATAAACATTTACTACACATATAAAATTCAAGCTCATTACAGAAATGCCTACAAAAAGAATGTACTCACTATTTCTGAAATATGTAAATAAAATTATATAAAGAATGCATGAGAATTTAATTATGAATTATTTCCTCATTGCCATAAGAAATACCCCAAAAAATAATAATGGAATATTATTATAACAAATTGTTAAAGATAAAGGAAATAAAATATTTTACTGAGATAAAAAGACGTACTTTTATTTTTTTTCTTCCATTGTTTATTTTTCTATTGCTCCTGATTTAAAAAAATAAATATACGCCACCCTTGACATGATTGCGTATTTCTTAATGCTTTTTTTAAAGGAAATTAGCACAAATATATTTTTTGTCTACAGTAAAGAAAACCCCGATTATTAGTACCAACTAAAGAAGAACCATCATTCATTTTTCTCAATAAATTGTCAAACATTCATATCAATGTTAAAACAGAAAAAGCAAGGTAGAGCAAATTAAGGTTGAGAAGGTATAATTAGAATTCAATTACTTAATATGCATGATTCATGTGCATTCGATTCAGAGAGTCTTTACTCTCTGTATAGCCGTTTAGTGATGAATTATAGGACAAAATCTGCATGTAATAAGCAAAATATTATTTAAAGGTAATGTTTATTCTGTTTAATTAAATCAATAATGGATATTTAATACTAAGGTTTGATGTTTCTTGGTCATTATTTTGAAATTTGTTGAATTATTTGATAAAATTAATTTTATACTTCAGGTGACAATAACATTTTAAGAAATGTTTTTGGTATTTTGATAAGAATAAAATTATTAAAATTTTATATATCTTTTTAAATACACGAAATATTAAGGAACAAAATCATTTTCACAAACTTTTTAATTAGTCAGCTTAGGTCTGCGTCATAATCTATGTATTTAACCACACCGCAATCAAAACGCATCTTCCCATTATACTCTTTGTTTAAAATTTTGAAGAAATAAATTAAATATTTGTTCAATGGTGTACTTATCAGTGGATAGCATGAGAACCCTTAAAACCCTAAAAATAATATATAATGATAGTTTATTTACAGCGAATTTTATCTATCACGATTTCAACAATAATATTAGAAATAATCCACTGCTGCAGCTAAAACTATAATGCATTTGAAGCATTTAAACTAGCGGTGTCATAAAGCTTCGTTTTGAGAAAATACTAGAATTGTCTTTAAAAGGATTATATAGAGTTCACACCTTCAAAGAAATGTGTTGTGAAAAAGCTAAGCTAAAACATTCGTGTTAAAAGGATATATTTATTTATATTTTTCTAGATAAATATGTTTATTGCAAAAGTTTAAGAATAGAAAAAAAAACGTATTTTTTTGAAAGGGTTTCAACATTTTTCTTGGTTAAATGGTTATTTTCTGAACACTTAATCCATAATTTAAAAATTCAAGGAATACTTTTTGTTCAAGACTTTCTTAGTAGCTCTTAACTGCCCCATATATAATACAATGAATTAGTATTGTCAATTTGTATTCTTACTTCCTAAGACATTTGGTTATTTTTTGGCCACTAGAATTTTAATATAAAAGTATGTTCAAATGATTTCATTAGTTAATTCTTCAATTATTAACTAATTGTTAAGTTAAAAGCCTAAATTATAAATAAAAAAGCAATCATAAAGAATTAAGAATACTTGATGAAAGTATATTATGCAGTTTGTATGACAAAAGATGACATTGAAAGATATCAATTTTAAAGCCATTTTTTTATATAAGTCATCTTGTTCCTGTCCGTCTTTCTAGCTTAGTAGCACATCTTTCCAGTGAACTGGGCTTCCCGGATTCCAGTCTTGATTCGAGTATGGTCGTTTTTCTTCCTGTGTTCTTTTTGCCTAGGCGTATGAAAGTGTCCCCTTGCAAAAAGGGATTCTGCAAGCGAGTGTGTGAGTATCATCGTCAAATGAGCTAGAAGTCAAAATTTTTACTTGGATGCAGAGGAGTGTTTATCATCAGAAGCTACTGCACTCTTTCTTTCTCTTTAACACTGGCACGGCATCATCATTCTTTGAATAATTTTCAATTGAAAAAATATTATGAGTCGTACAGAGTTAAAATCGATAAGATTAAAAAACGCTTAAAATAAAAATAAAAGAACTGTGTAATGCTAACAAAATTAATTTAAAAATTTAGAATAAATGAATGTTTGAATGTTTTAATAATACATTAGGCTCTCTTAAAGGAAAATAATTAAAGATCTAAACACCTATGCACGATCAGAATAACTTAATTTATAAATTAATTTTAAATTAATCTTATAAACTAATTTTAAAAACTTAAATAGCACAGTCTAATTCAAGCCTTATTTTATTTAAAAAAATTAAAGTCATTTTTAAATTTAAATCTAGAATGAGTAGCAATTTAAAAAATAAACATTAATTGTAACTATTAAATATTATCCAGAATTCTCTCTGTTAATTTGAGCATAATCGAGTTTAAATTCTATCTCACGCATTATATATTCTAGTGAATTTTCTTTTTTCTGGGTGAAAAACAATTAAAGAAATATTTATTATTTATTGATATAGCATAAAAACACCTCCATTAATTTAAGTTTAATGCTAGTTCATCAGTTGACTGGATGATACATTATTTCCATCTGTATTCAGCAGTTTTAATGAATTAAACTCTAAGATTTACGCCAGATGCTTCTATAATAAGGCATTCATTAATTACACTTCAATTAGGGTTTATTCCACGCATAATAATTTATGTCTGATTAGCTTATAGTTACAGATGTGAATGACAATCATGCATATTTCATATGCATGAATTAATGCAATATATTTTGATATTAATTAGGTATCCTTATTTTGAAATAATATTTAATATTTCAAATAGATATTGCATTAATAATCAGACAGAAAAAAATACTATATTATCAAAAATAATAAATAAGGATTTTTTTTTAAAAAAATTGAATTGCTTAAAAGATGAAGTAATATTTTTCAAGTTTCAGCTTGAATATTATTATAAATATAATAATTTTCAAGTTACACTGAAAAATTATATTTTCTTGTTAAAAAACTCATATGCATTTAAGGTATCCGAAGAAGTTGTAAAGATGCTTTTTCATGAAATGGTTTTTATGGAAAATGAATTTTTATGGTTTGAAAATCATGTCTAAACTTTGTAGATTCTAAAACATACTTTTACTTTACTACTTGTATGATAGAACTATACATACAATAGTTTCAATTAATATATAGTAAAAACAAGGAAATCAGGAACAGTGTTATTTTTAACTAAAAATGAGTGATTTATTTTAAAATTATCCCAAATAATATTCAATATATTAATATTAATTCCTTTTTTATTCAGTTACAGTTTTTGTTTTTTAGAGGAGTTTGTTAAAAAAAGCGTGACAGTTGCATTTCTTTTCACCGCATTTGGACGGAATAATTTACAAATATCTAAATTTTCTGAAGAATGAATATTTCGTTGTGAATGATTCACAGAAAATATGATATATCAAAAGTAGTTCATTACAGTTTTATGAAATTTGATATGCATGTATCCAATATCTCCAATCCGCGCATATCAAAATTCGGAGATTGTGATACTTTATGGATTTTCAGATATGTTCTGCAGGTTCTTTAATTGAAAACATGCACGCATTTTGATAAAAAAAAGCATTAAAGGCAACTTTAAATGCTCATAATGAGCTGCAACATTTCATGTATGAGCTATATTTAGGGAAAATAAAAATAAAATATTTCTATTATTATTTTAACTTATTCTACTTTTCTTAATATTCAAAATCGCGCTTATTTTCCATTAAACATTTTTTTTGTCAAAAACTTAATAAATGAGAGTACATATTCTTCTAATAGTGAGCTTTCAAGACATTTTTAGCTATTTGGTACAATACAAAATGTCATTGTATCATTTAAAAAAAATCATCGTTGAACCTTGTTGGATACCTTAAAACATAAAGATATTTAAAATAATTTCCAAAGAAAAGAGAGTAATATTTACTGACCTGTCTGGATATATGTTCTAATTTAATAAATAAATTCTTCAGGTAGAATTTTTGAAAAAAATGTTTCGATATTACTTATGTAGCTTTTTGCTATCAATGTATTTTTAATTTTATTTTCCTAAAAAAATATATCTTAGCTAGAACTATACAAATAATGTGGCCGCTGCTCAGAATCAAGAGAAAGAGATATAAAATTAAAAATGACGGCACATTTAAGCTCGTTAAATTTACTCAGATGTTATTGCATTATCTGCATTATTCCATAGAATTCCCTTGAGATAGAATGCCACAAATGATAAAACTAGCTTTTTGCGTTCTCTGGGAAAAGATGTCATCAATGATTTTCTACATATTACTAAAATGACTTTCTTTCATCTTAGAAACGACGGAGTTAATCCCTTGATTTATTATTCACTTGCTCGACAAAAATAAATAATTTCAAAATGAAAATTTGAATCTGGACTCACCAATATTACTTATGACATGCATGAGAATATTTGTATAAAATCTTCAACAGAAGTACTTCTAAAATTATTTTCAAAAGGAATATATAAGCTTTTAAATTGTAAACACTGTAGTAGCTCAGTAGAATTTGTGCTTTCTTTTTCTGAAATTGCAAAATGATAATAGATAATTTATGGCTTTAGGATAGAGAATTTATAGCTAAAAATATCAAAAGCATTTTAATGAAAATACATTTAATATTTTTTTTATTTATGATTTAAGGCTGCTTTACCCTTATCATCAAAAATTTTATTTTGCATCAATATATATATATAAAGGGTTTGTAAAAATATTTGCGTTTAATTACAAAAATTCGAAAATGTATTTTTTGAATATATTTCCCAGATAAATGGAAAAGCAAAATGTGTTTATTAAATAAATTTAAAGTAAGCAAATTAAAAAAATTGTTTTAATATGATCTTTATGTATTTTGAGATAGTTTGAAATAAAAAAAATTAATCTTTATATGCCTGAAAACGGTAAAATATGTCGCAATAAATACACTTGTAATATGAAGGTTTTATTAGTATTTGTTAAATTGAAGTCATTATTTGCGGTTGATAGTTTGACGACAAATGTTAATGTCATATTAGGTATTATCTATGAGCTATCTTATTTTCTTTTTTTAGTACTTTGGGCATGACGTGAATTATAAAAACTAAATTTTCTCTGCTTATTTAATAAATATAATTTAATAACACACTAACTTCTTTATTTTGTTAATGTAGTCTATGTGATTTTTCTTCACGACGCCAAGGAATTTTGACATTAAAACTAAACTGTGATGCAAATTCTTTTTCAGGACCAATTCTGGAACAAAATTAAAATAATTTGAAGTTTTATATATCGGACCAACAATGTAATAGGAATTTAAAAAAGCGATATACCCATGATTTATTTATCAAGTATTTTTCAAGTATTAATTTAATAAGTATTTTATTCCAGTTGGTACATGACTTTTTTGTAGAAATAAAAAGTTTGAAATTCGCTCTAAAAATTAAGTAATATTGGCTTGAGCAGAATAACTGACTGAAGAGAAATAATAATCTACTCTAATAATTCTATCTGTATTGTTGTTTTAAATTATATCACTGAAAATTCCCTCATTCATTAAGTTTGGTTAATTGAATACCCGTGACCTATGCTGTGTTCATTAAACACTGTTATTATAATGGGTTTAGAAACAATAACGGTTTTCTTAAACTCTAAAAAAATATTCTAAGGTACCCAAAATTAAAGTATTTTAGGAATTAGCACAACTTAAATACCACTTGAGACGATGAAATCTAAAATCATTTGAAATAGAAAAAATGCATAATTTTTAGCAACATGTTCACTGTCAAATGTAATTATTACGCCTTTAATAAGTCTCACTAATTTTTGAGAAACGATTTTATAGAATAGCATTAAAATAAACATTGAACAATTCACTATAAAATCAGGTGACGTGAAATTCTTAGTAAGTCTTTACTTTATCAAAGATTTTCTTTGTGTTTATGAACTCATAAAATTCATTAATATATATTTCGAATAGTTGAATGACTAGTCGAATTCTGTAGAATATATATCGAATATTCCTAAAACATTAATTTTTCTGAGCATCAAGAAAATTAGCATTCAGATTGCAAGAACAAACCTCTTTTGAATGCATTCAGATATAACTGTCAATACAAATTTTTAAAAAAACTTAATAATTAAGTCTTTTTACAATGCATTTTATATAATATTTTGTTATTTTGTATCTCACCCCTTTTAAACTGTTGATATATATTCACTACTTTTTGGCAATCATGACTAGACCACAATTTAGTTTTATCTGGAAGCATTCCATAACTTCACCACAATCGTATTATTTTTCAATTAGAATTCCAATATCCTTTCTTATAATCCCAGTTTACTCAATAACTGCAACTAAAAGTTTCAAAAGCATTCCTTCTGTTTTCCAAATTTGTGGAGATTAATGAAAAGTAAATTTTTCTAATCACAGTCGAAAATCTTTTTACGATGGCCAAACATGAAAGAGCAAAAGTACATTTTGGCGAACGTTTCCGCATTTTTCTCTCTAGTTTCAGAGAGCAGTTTCAACATTTTTCGCTCAATGGATTAAATCGCATTCAATCACTAAGATGCTCTGACGTTCCCATGGGAACAGCATCTCTTAGTCGTGACCTAATACATTATTCGATCTCATATTTCATTTTTTTCTGGCAATGGTTTTCTTTAATATGATATGCGAAAGGATGCATTTGATTCAGATTTGAGCCCAAATAAAAGAGATATTTCTAAATCGAAGATGTCTTCGAAAAGTGCCGGTAAATAAGCTGACAATCAAAAGTGGATCAGTAATAATCTATAAAAATAATTGAAATTTCAAAAATGGAGAGGGAATCAAGTTTAGAGAATTGCAATTATTTTTATGAAATTGAGAACTACATCCTCAATGATATATGTCATTTTATTTTAAATTTACTAAGAAAGTGAATTAAATATGTTCTTCCTGAAAGTACAAGAAATTTAACTTCCATCTTTAAAATTATATAAATAACCAGATAAAAATTAGAAAGAAGTATTTATAGTTTTAAATAAAAGATGTAAAATTATAAAATAACAAAATAACAAATAATCTTGACTGATCAATCTTTATATTAAAGTTGAAATTTACTCTTAATTATGATGATGATAGCATGTGTGAAGAAAAATTAACACATATAATGTATGCATCTGTAGCATGCATGAAGAAAATATAACACATATAATGTATGCATATGTAGCATGCGTGTGTATATATGGCATTTAATTTCGTATTTTTCATACATGTATTTGTAATTATTTATGTGTTTCCTTAAAAATTCATCACCGTAAGATTATTATCGGTAGATTTATATAACATATAGTGTGATTTGGAATAGTTTGTGAATCTGATGGGATTTTAAACATGGCCCATATTTTTTAAGAAGAAACATTAAAAGACTTCAATGTTTTTCATATGATTAACAAGATTTATATGAAAATAAACAATGGTTTTGAAAAATATATTATCTAAAATAGTCATGTGTAACAAAGAATACTCAGCCATATTCTTAGCTAATCAGATAAATCTTCCATTGCGAATCTAGAAAATCAGAATATAATATTCAAAATACGCGAAAATCAACTTAACAAGTAATAAAGTTGAAAAAATAATTCTATTTTGCAGATTTTTTTTCTGATATATAAGGTGATCCATATATAGAGGTATTAAGAGGGCAGTGTAGTATTAAGTACAGGACGAAATGTAACAAAATTTGGCCACAATAATATTAATTTGGTATTTACACATTGAAATAAATAACACCTTTCACATAAAGTTAAAGTTTCTATATATCAAGAAAAAAATTAATACCAAAAAAGGCAATAGGGGTGATCTTGATGCTACGATCGAAAACTTATGTAATTTGTTTATACGGGTACTTTATAATCTGATATCGAGGATAAACCGAAGGGTTGTGGAATTTAAGTCATTCTGCATGAATTTTCTTGTCGTTACACTGTCACCATGTGAAGACGCATTATTCGAGTTTTTTTTTTTTTTTTTTCTTTTTCAAATCAGAGGGATGAAAATGTTAGCATGCTATTCGGCATTCCTGAATATCGGAGGCTGAAACATTTATTTAGAGGCCTGATGACCATAACTAATTTGCGAAGAATGGTTTAAACAATAGGAATTCTTGATGGGCAACCAGGTCGACGTCATAATGGTATCAAACAGGAACAAGTTGGAGAAATTGAAACCTCCGTTATGTATCAGGCTAGAGCAAATTACCAAGATACAGGCAGCGCACGTTCAATAGCATGACAAACCGATTATGCCGTTATCAACGATGCAAATGATTTTGCGTAAGATTCTGAAATTTTATGCGTATAAGACAATACCCCTTAACTGATAAAACTGATGTGAATTGTGGAAATTTCTGGATATAGGCGTTGTGTATGTCCTTGATACACAGAGCCTTTGAAGTTGTAGGGCTACTTGAAAGGCGTGCGTATCAAAGACATACTAATGACGTTTCTACTTTAAAAGATCAAATAACATTACACGTCAGTCGAGTAAATGTCGATATGCTACGATCCACCTTCAAAAACCTCGTGTACCGTTGCAATTATTGAAACATTAAGTTGGTGGTCAACTTTAACCAAATTTATAAGTTGCTACAATAATTGAGTTCCATTGTTATATTGTGTGTAGCCATTTATTGTTTCTATTGGCAGTTATATATTCATTTTTCACACATTAAGCTCTTGCACGGCTACTATTTCCCCTATAGGCGTATTTAGAGACTTTTTTTTTCTTGATAAACCGAAACCGCATACTTTATTGCTCTAGGCTGCCAGATTTCGTTAAATGTCGTCCATTACATGACACGCTACAATACTCAGGCTGTTATTTATTTATCACTCTGTGTTTGAATGAGAAACAATAAAATGTCCATAAGAGGTAAAATTTGGATAGCATTAATATAAACTAAAACATTTTCTATTTTATACGTCTGTCAAAATTAACAGGTTAACACTGTATAATTCCCAATTTTAGAATAATTTTTAATTTAAAAATCATCTTCTTTTGTAAATGATATTTTCGCATAAAATTTTCTTGCACATCTGAAAATTTTAAAGGATATACTGTAACAAGTTTGCTTCAGAAAAATTTATTCATAAATTTTGAAACAAAAACACATTAATTGAACTTTATGGCATAAATGTTTGTGTAGGTCAGTTTTTGATGCATTTTAGTAAACATGGCCAAAATTTGAAAAAAAAAAAAAAAAATTACATCTAAACAATTGTATTAAGAACTACTTCTGAATTCATATACTATTATAACTGAAAAATTTCATGTGTTTCCTAAAATACTTGAGAATATCAATTATTGTACTAAGAAATTACAAAAATATTAAATTCATGAGTATGAATGTGAGTTAAAAAAAAAAGACTGTAATATCACCAATCAATGCAATCTGATGAATTAAATGATCTAAGACACAACTTTTAAAATTTCTTTCTAAACCGGTCACTAACTGAACAATTTCTTTTATTTATCAAACAAAAGTAATCTCATTTCAAAACTTCAAGTCACAATCGACAAACTAAAGAAGACCGAAATTGAATAAATACCTCACAATACGAGTCACTCCGTTCAAAATATTTTTAAAAGAGTTCCCGTGCCACAACTCCTTTTAAAATTACAGCAATGACAAGTCCAGAAAAATCTTGCCCCACTTTATCACTAAAAGCGCGGGAAGGTAAACCGAGTATTCCAACCCTTCCTTCGGTTTTCTGGAAGCAATTTACTATTTTAACGCCGACGCGGCATTTCTCTTAATTATCTGACGTCGCCAGAGCAGAAGACTTCAGTTTATAACCTGTTACCTTTCAGCGTGCTGTGCCTTCAAATAAATGCTTTCTTGCCTGCAGCCTGTGTTTGAGAATTGCCACACGCACAATGGTGTAACAGCTCATCTCTTTCCCCCTGCATTCGAAAGACACGCGTGCGGCGTCCCGGAGGTACAGGAAATGGATCCAAGAATTCAATAACTGCAGCATTCGACTTGGAATTCTCATTTACTAACCTTAACTAAGAACGGGTTGGTATTGGATAGGAATAATGTTGGAGAGGTGAAGGCCGATGTATATCTCTAGCGGAAACTATTTGCTGTAGTTCCGATGTGTTTGTGGGTTGCTGAGAGCTTAATAAATGTGGGCTTCAAAGAATTTGCGGATACCTTTCTTTAGTTAGATGATGGCAGATAGCCAGCCAACCAAATTGCATAGATGCGATATAAAGATAAATATTTTGCAAATTAACATAAGTGATTTGCAGAATTTTGATTTGTAGAAAAAAACACCAATTTATTTTTAATCCAAGGCTTTTATTTTATAAAACTAATTACCTTATAAAATGTCGTGATGTAAGCAAAAAAAGTTTTTGTCAAAACTCAAAGTGTTGGAAAATCATTATTTATATATAGGTTCCTATGAAATTTCAAAATTTCAATAGGAAGGATGATGGATACATGTTGTGCTTTTTTGCAGTTGCTAAAGAATCTAGTCATTCCATTTATAAGATAATTAAAATCTTAGTTGTTTAACCCTTTAAAAGGACCAAATTACAGGGCATTAACACACAAACTTTTAGGGGGAATACCATGATATACTTTTGATGCAAATACTGAATCGTAGATTTGTCACTTCATTTGTGAAAGAAAGGATGGTAAATAGCATCAGAAAACCATAACCGTTCATTGAAAAATTGTAAGTGGTAAGCATCCTCATCGCTAACCATTAAAAGTAAAAATACCATCGAATGATAGTTGGTAAATATACTTACCATTCAGTTTTACTTTATTAAAAACAACTTTATAATGTTTAGTTAGAAATCATGGAGTCATAGAGTCTTATATTTAGGTTTGATACTTGAATTTAAAAGATGTGTAACTATAGACTAAAAATATTTCAAAATCATCAAGGTAGCTCAGCTGAGTTTTAACTACCCTACTTATCTTTTTAATATACTTTTTGAGACCTTTTGCGGGTAGAAAGAATAGTCGATTCTGGTTAATCGGATCACATCGGGACGCGATCATTTTGGTCCTAATAACCGGCTGGTCCGATAACACGAACATGCCCTATGCTACAAGACGAGGCGTGCAATACGTAACATATTAAAATGTCATTATGACCTTTACTTTGCGGCACACGCGTATGGCGAGCATACAAACAAGAACTACTGTTGCTTATGAACTTTATTCATTGAAAAATAAATGTACAAATTCTTCGAAACGATCGACACGATACTCAGTATGCGAAGCACAATAAAAAAAAAGTTCTTATCAAATTCCAGTAAACGTTTGAAGAACTTATCCAGTGTGATCTGATGCGTTCTGTTGACGCACTGCACTTGAACAAAATCACTACAAACATCTAACGCAGCAATGGGACTGCCTTCATTTCCCTCCTGCATGAAATAGCGACGCAAAGTTTCATTGCATTTGTTGTGCTGTCACTTGCACCAACTCATTAGGGGCGTCATCATCACTTTCTGGTCTTCCGATGCTGTAGTGTGTTTTGTTGTAATTCGAGCAACAATTTCAGCGTCGTTATCTTCATTTTCTTCGTAGCATTGAAGCTCGTTGTCGATGGATAGAAATTCTTCGTAATTTTCGACCTGTTGAAGTTCCACATTTCTCTCACCATTTTCACTTTCAATCAGCATGTCCACATCCACCTCCAAGACCAAATGCTTAAAGCCACTGTGAGAAATACAGTTCTGAATTGTCTCACTGCTTATATTTCGACAGCTATCGGCCAAAAATGTAACTGCTTGTAAGATGTTGACCTTTGCACTGACTTCTCTGGCTGTTGATAATGATGAGGTCAGCAAACTTTCTTTTATTGCTTCAATGACGTAATTACCCAACCTTTCAAGATAAAAGGTCTTCAAATTTTTTATGATGTCCATGTCCATTGGCTGTACCAAAGCTGTAGTCCTGGGAGGTAGAAATTCCAGGTGGATGTTTTTTCCAGGCATTTTGGCAGGGGAGACAAGACAGGCACAGTTCACTGTCTAAAGTGTTCCGAAGAAACTTGTTTACGTGGGATTTAATTTCCCCGAAAAGCGGAGAAGCGGTGGTTCCTCACTGGCGGCTACCGAGCTGCCCATTCTAAGAAACAAAGTGCTTGCTCACCTCCCACTGGTTCTTTTCCCTTTTGGACTTCCTGCTGTGCACAGGCGACTTATGGCTTCTTTTTTATCTTCCCTGCCACGTTCTTTGGTCCGTTTAAGCGGAATTTTTGTTCAAATAAGCGAATAATATTAGGCTTATGTACATAGGATTTGTTTCGGTTCTTTAAGATTTGGTCCGAATAAGCGGCTGTACTGATTATCCGGTGGTTCAATTAACCGGATTCGACTGTATATACCATAGAAATATAAATAATGAACCTACAATGCTAGATAAGACAAAAATCTA
>JAPMOQ010030349.1:1289123-1310915 GCA_026543055.1 Argiope trifasciata | reverse complement strand
GTGTGTGTGTGTGTGTGTGTGTGTGTGTGTGTGTGTAGTGAGAGAGTGGAGAGAGTGAGATAGTTCGATAAATAGACATACTGATAGATAGATATGTGCGTGCACATGTGAGTGTAAATTATTGTATAGCCAAACTTGGCATAAAACGAAGAACAGAGCTGTGTCTATAAAATGGGATTTATTTTATTCGTTCTATCGAGGTTACGTTCAGATCTTTTGGTATTTGAGCTGTCGCTCACTCTTTTTGGGTAAAATCTAAATCATATAAATTCATATCGCTCGGCAGTTGTGTCGCAGAAATCCTCTAATACTCATACATATTCAGATCCGGAAAGTGTATTTATGTGTTTGCATAAATTTCGGAGTTATCCATTATGCATTCTGCTCGGGGGTTGTGTTTCGTACATTGCATGAATTCGAGAGACATACTGAAGGCAGCCATAAAAAGACGAGGGGTTTTTCGAGAAGATAGTTTGCTTTTACGCATAGGAGGCAACAGAAATAACTCCCTTGTTGTGAATACAGGGACTGAGTGTTTGCATTTTAGAAAGCGTTGCCATTTCAAAGGTAGCCTTTTTGGAAATACACAATCACAAACTGGGCAGAATCAAATGTGGTAAATAAAATGTTTTGTAGATTACATTTATTTCTGTTACTGAGAAGTTTTTAGTTTTCAAATAAGCATAAAGAAATAAAGAAATTCTTTTGTAGATAAGACCTTTTATTCTGTGAAATAACTAGATTAAGTTTATTTTTCCATCCCAGTAATTAAATACTGTCTGTATTCTGTTATAAGCAAAAGGAATCGTAGTGTGTTAGTGTGTTGGCATTTTATTTTTTGCATTCTTTTCTTCAAGAAAGATGTAACATGATTTATTTAATTTAATGGTTGTGTAACAACCATTTTGATGTCATTACATCAAAAATATTTGGAACTTTTAAATCAATTTTTAAATACTGAAGTATTTTCAAAAACTGTTCTTGTTTTATGATATATATTATGACATAAAACAATGAAACACTAATGATTAGCAAATGACTAACAGAATGTATATGTCTTAAATACACATTTTTACTGAAATATATAAAATTTTAATAAGTCAAAAAAAATTAATAAAAATCTTTTTGTTTATCACATCAGACAGATATCCTCGTGCTAATTTAAAAAACGAAGATAATAACATACATTGTTGAAATTACTGAAAGGCCAATTGATTAATACTTGTTAAGTAACTGCCAATATATAATATATTATTGATGAATATTTGATAAGAGCCTTTTAATGTTTCTGAAATAAGAATCCCACATGAACCATTCTAATGATCAATTCTATCGGTACAGAGACGCACAAGCATAAGAAGTCTAAATTAGTTTTTTTTTTATTTTTATCGTTTCATGAGTTCATTAATTTAAATTAATAAAGCCTCTTTATTTAAGATACAGATGTTTGTGTCTTTTAATAATATTATTTTTATTATTTATTTTAATATTTTTTTGCTATACAACTGGACTCCACTAAGCTTCATATATTTTATCATGCATAAAACAATGTTTTTTCACCTCATATTTCTTGTTATTTTCCTCCTTTTTTAGTTATTTAATATACTAACAACAAAATGGGTTTCTTTTGGGAATTCGCGAATTGCGTAACTAAAGTTTAACTGAATTGATTACAGAATTGTCCAAATTTAATTATTGACGCCTTAGTTTAGATAATACAGTTAACTATTTCTCGCCTTTTCCTAGGAGTAATCTTGTAAGCGAGATGGCTAGAGCGAGCTCAATGAGCTAAGTGCTGTTGCAAGGAGGATGCAACGCATTTAAAATAATAAAATTTCTAATTGCTCATCAACAAATTAGTACTTATCATTGGCATAAACGCTCTTCATTTCAAGATGACATAAAGTATGTTTCCGTGCACAAATGTTTCCAAAGATATAGACGAAAAAGTAAGAAAAGACATTAAATTTCCTTAAAAATATCATTAATTCAAAATTTTGCAGTTTCGGGACTGGCTGGCATTTATTTTGGTGAAGTTAAAGCCTGGACATGACTACAAATAGACAAAAGGAATATACACAGAGAGATTGCTCCAATTTATGATTAACAAATTATAAATTACTTTAAGCGCGGGATAATTAGTTGAATTTGAAAGGGCTCAAATCTTATTTCTTTCAGTTACGGGAGAATCAGCAATAAATATTTCAATACCTCATGTGTTGAAAAAATGCTTTCAGTTCTAATCAGATTGCAATTTCTCCATACTATATTCAATTATACCAGACATATTTGATCATAGATCAGTCTTTTTAGTGTGAAGATAATTGCTACACATTAATGTAAAATATATAAAAGTTCAGTTAAGCATTTCCTTAGTTAATATACAAAATTTCTTCATTAAGTCTTAATAACTTACAAATTTGAAATTCGTTTCTTGAAAATTAGCACCATTCGTTGCTAAGGAGCTATTGCAGCTGCTTCGACATTTTCAGTCTTTGACAATAGCTTATATAAGATGTTTCAAAAAGGAAGAATAAACGCATACATAATTAGAAATGATTTTTTTATATTCATATTTAAGGAAACAAATATTCATACGTTTTCTTTAACATTTTTTTTGAGGTAATGAATAGAAAACTTATTAATTTGGACGGTTTTTCTATATTTCTAACCGGTGTTAGGATAAATGACTTAATGCCATTTTAAGGATTATATCAGAATTCCAAATAGTTATTAAAAGCTAGAATCAAACACAAATAATGCATGTTTTAACATTTATGCAAAGCTGAATTCTTTAAACAGTATGTAAGCGTATCCATTTCATTACTTGTGACATATAGACATCCATTTTGAATTTATCATCAAATGATTCAGAGCATTTACTTCCAAATGATATTCACTCCTTAATCCAGATATAACACCAATCTAAAATAGTTGAATATATCTGTAAGCATTTAGCACACAGTTATAAAAAAGAGAATTAACCAAAGAGAATCTAATAACACCAAACAATTATTCAAAGAAAATCGCCACTGATGATTAGAATTTCATCTATTCTATTTGTGAGAAATGTGAATGTGCCCCAGTAAAAAAGTATAATTCAAGCGAATTTGTTGGTGAGTATCTAAAACGTGCTCTTGGCCCTAGCTGCCGCTGTTAAAACAAAAAAAAAGCATTTTCTTCTTAAAATCGCTGACTTTGACAGCGGGTTAATTTAAATGGCAAGTTCCATTAGAAAAAGTTGTCATTTCAAACAAATTACATTTGTTATTCTGAAATCTTACTCCTTAAAAAGACTGGATAATGTTTAAATAATTTATATCATCTCAAAACTTTTCAGTTTATTATTTTTAATTATCTGAAATGAATTTTTCCAAAGACGTGAAATCAGTTATATCAGATGAAATGCATAAATTACAGAAATAAGTCGTCTAATTTTTAAAATGGTGCTTATGAATTCCTTTTCAAAAGCGAGCCTCTGAATTTAAATATGCATATTGAGATTTGTATTCAAGAATGGATACCAACAATGTCTAGACATCTGCTAGCAGAGAATGCAAAATAGTCTTTTATTCATTATAATCTGCATTTTAGATTTTGATTAATGTATACAATTCTTTTAATTATTAAAAATGATTATTCGCTGAATAGTCTTATATTTCTTTTAATATTGAGAATAATTACTTAGGCTAAATGAATATTTGAAATCAGTTATTTAATCCATGCTCCTGAAACAGAATATCCATGATTTACTGTATATTCCTATTATTTTATGTTCCTAAAATTAAATTAATGAGTTTGATATAATATTTCAAGGCCAAATGACGCAATGTAAATGCACTAATTAATAATGTATTAAGTTACAGCAGTTAAATAGGAATCATTAATCATATATCTAGGAGAAGTAACATAAACTTATTTGAGCACAACCACAAAGAATAAGAAATGAATTGTGCCATTTTTTTCCAGTTTAAAATTATGATTATAAAAATTATTTCTTGCATTCAGTGGATTTGCTTTAAAATCAAAATACAATATAGCATGAATTAGGTATTATATAAGGATTCAGCTCGATATAAGATGATGTTAAAATGCTATCATGACAAAACATACAGAATTAAAAATAAATACTGTCGAATGTAATTCAGTAACACTATGTAAGGTAATAAAAATGGATAAAACAACTATATTTTTCTCTGATATCTTTAAGAAAGTAAAGCAATAAAAATAATATGTGCAGAGAAACAGCATATGGATAATCGTAGAAAAATTACAAATCTGATGTCTGTGGTGCTTATAATTAAAATTATATTTTAAAATCGTCTAAAAAGGAAAACTAGTGAATCAAATGTCATCAAACTTGGTAAAAGTTTAAAGAATGGCATGGGAATTATCCCCTCCCTTACCAATAATAAACACTACCAGGAGGGAATAAGGAATTGTTAAACAAAACAGGGCATAGGACAGTATTTAAAACGTATTTAATAGTTTTTGAAATTGGGCTGCAAACATTTCTATAAAATCTGGCAAATAAAATCACTTAACTGCGTTTTCATCAAGGGCCCTTAGCATTTCCCTTTGTGTAATCCTTTTGCAGAATGATACGGTTGCAGAGCACGCCAATCAAAGCTAACGACTTCATGATAATATTTAAAGAAAAAAGCCTGGTTTTATATGATGAGAAAAACTGTCGATTCATACAACAACAAAGTTGTTCACTTTTATCTGGAAAACCAGATGACGCGTAAAGCATATCTGCATAAATCATTTATATCAATCAAGCCAGTTACAAGATATTGCGATTGAAATAACACCACAAACAGTTTTTTAGCTTTTTCGGGCCAAAAAGTAATTTATATGACATACTTTAAACTATTAACAAGTGTAATAATATTTCATTAAGTTGTTTTCCTTTTAGGACGATTTCAAATCAGATCTTTAATTATAATCACCCTGTATATTGTACTTCGACACTTAATTTGGTTTTGCACTTTATTAAATTATATATTTATACGTTGATTTAGCACTTATTGACATCAATCTTGAGAAAAACTATCTGTCATAAAATTACTTACGTTAAGACGGTAAGTTAATGGATATACTTTAAAAAGTAAAAAAGTTCTTGACATAGAATGAGGAAAAACAATTCTGTTTTTCTTTACAATATTGTATAAATATACTAATGTTTTTTGTCCTATAAATTTATTAAATGGTGAATTTCAAATTGGAAATAAATTTCTGCATTTATAAATGTTTCGTGGAAAGAGGATGTATTCTAGTGAGAATGATAAAGGCAAAAAATTTGATTTTGACGAAAAAGGTTTAAATTATGTACATTCATTTTCTCTTAATAATCCCTATAATCTTTTATGAATTTATGAATAAGAAAATGCATACATTTATTCTCTGATATGATAAGTATGAATTAACACCTAAAACGAGCAAGGCGATTTCATTTTGAATTATTTTCATCTTACTAGAGATAAAAGAGTAAAAATATCAGATGAGTATGAAACGAGGTACAAATATCAATTTAAAAAAAAATATCAACTGGAATAGCGAATTATATATTTAATTCGACATAGTCATCATATTATTTCAGTTATTAATATTTTTGCTCTCAAAATATTGCTCGGCTGCAATTTATTTTTATTTTTATTTTTATTTTTTTTCAGAATAGACACTTTGATTTTCCGATTGTTTTTTTATAAATTAGTTTAAAATTAAGTATCTTTATACAAGATTTTTAAAAACATTTATAAAATTAAGTATTTTTTTTAATTCAATATGGAAAGAAATAAATTATTTCGATATTCAGTGTTATCTTTTACAAATAGGAAATGTTAGCATTCTAAAAAGATTTCAAGCGGAAAAAAACGAAGCCTTATGCTTCTTATAGTAATTACAAATGTATAAACATAGCTTTGTGAGTGAATTGAACAAAATTATCTCTAAAACTATTTTACTATTAAACGGAAAGTTGAAAAAAAATGTATATTTGAGGCATCTTTCGATTTCCAATAAGTTCTGGGCAATGTTGATGCGATTACAAGTAATGTATGTCTCAAACTAAGATCCTCAGCATTCGATTCTGTTGCAGCAGAAGGAAAAAATAAAAACAGAATATGTTTTCCAATATCATGTAAACTTACTTTTACTAATGCCTTGAATGATTTGAAATACATGCATACTTTTACATAATATATATGGACTACATTTAAGTAATTTATAAATATAATAATTATTATTTCAGATTTATGATTGTAATCTTATTTTTTTCAAACAATTACAAAGAAAATTTGCATGAAACTCACTTTTAAAAAATCTATTTCCTCTTTATTATTCGAAGAACTTATTCGCAATTCTTACATAATAGTGTTATGTTTCATCCAATATTCCATAATGCAAGTTGCTACTTAATTTCTCTTCGTATTTTATTATTTAATATTCAGAGAATTTTGTTTTAAAAATGGGATATTTAAACACTTATTATAAATGCAATTGAACATGAGTAGCAAATTTAGCAAATCAAAATCTAAGTAAATTTCTACATTTTCCAAATTGAAAAATCATATTTTCCGCTTTATTCAGTTTGTTTTCAATTTAAGTCGCAAACAACCATCATGAGAGTTATTACAAAGAAAGAATGATTTAAGACAATTTTTTGAAAAATATTCCTAAGACCATTTCTTTGAAAATGATCGGTCATATTGTAAAATTTAATCAGAAAAACTCGTGGCATTCAATTTTTATTTCATTTGAATAGCAGAATTCAGATGAATATCAGGAAAGATAGTAACATTAAAAATAACGTTACCATATCTATACGATCATCATTAATTTGGTTAATATAATATAAAATGGGAAATAAATTAATTAGAATGGAGGTTTTAATACCTTTTCAATTTTATACATTTTATATGTTTCATAAAAAATGTTTTAAATATAGATAAATACAATGTTGAGGCCTTCTGTAAATTTGGGATATATTGGATCAAATGGAAGGTTTTTATTTATTTATAGGACTTTAGCTCTACAGTCATTTATTCTCTATATAGGAATACGCCAGAGATGCAAAAAATAGTATATTTGCTTATTTCACATATTAGAACGTTATTTAACTTTCTGTCTTTGCAATGTTTTCCCAGAGAATATTAGGATGTCACAGCGGTCTGGTGATAAGGTTTCGGTTTTGGAACCGGAGGATTACAAGTTCGAGACCCGATTCCACCGAAGAACCGTCATGTAAGTGGGTCTGATGCACGCTAAATCCGCCACAGCTAAACGACTTGCATTTGGTGTGATATATAAGCTTGGAGAGGATTGTGTCCGTTCAGGTGTTGTCCCCATCATCTGACCGCAGTTCTGAGGTCTGTTCCAAAATAGCCCTAGTGTTATTTCAAAATGGGACGTTAATATAACTAAGCTAAAACCCAACGCTTATTAGAAATATTTAAGGTCATAAAATTAGAAAACAAAGTATCCAATATTTATTTAAACAACTTTTTGAATATACAAGTTTTAGGAAAGGAATTATTTTGTAAGATCAAAGGATTTATCAAATCATTTAAGATAAAATCACTTTATTACATTCTAAGCTGTTTTGGGTTATATAATGATTGGAAAATATTAAAATAGGTTTGTCATTTAAAGTTAAAAGAAAAATATGTTCATATTTCTGGAAATTTTTATTTATTTCTTTAAATAAAATTGTTAAAATATAAAAGCATTTCTTTAACTTTTTCTTTTATACTAATCCAATGATTTATTTTAGCAATTCTGGGTAAATGATTTCGAAATGATTGTACGATAATGACTTTCCTCTGAATTCAAAAATGTTTTCGATTCTTTAAAAAAAAAGAAACTGAATTTATTTTTAAAAAATGCTGAGATATTTTTCATTTAATGATATCTTCTCTTTAAATATTTTTTATAAAAAGGAAATTATGCTGCATTAAATAGAATCAAACGTTCAGAAATTATCTTTCATTTTCATTTAGTACCATTTTTTTAAAGCTTTATGTCTTTGCAAAAAATCCGCTATTTTATTAATCATGTTAGTACATGATGCTTTTTTCGTTAGGGCTTTTGGATAATTGAAGGCAATAAATAATTGAAACTGAAAATCTGGTAGGCAATGTATAAATAATTAATGGCAATATTCATCAGCATCTTTCAATCGTACATGCTATTTATCACCTTTTACCAGTATCGCATTATTATTATGCATGCTTCATTGAAAGTAGATAAGTTTTTAAAATGCTGAAGTAGAACTATGACACAATAGCTACTCAATACGACTAAAAAAACTTCACTTGCATTTTATGGCACATTTGATAAAAGTATACAGATGGCAGTAGTATCGCAGCGAAAAAGTATAAATGCGCAGTTCGTTTTCCAGAGCTTTCATTTGTGTTCAAGTTATTCATGTGAACAGGTTTTTCGTGATTTATGGCGGCACGACGAGAATTAATAGACTTTGAACGTGGAATGTTAGTTGGAGCTAGACGCATGGGTCATTCCATTGCAGATATCGTTAGTGAATTCAACATTCCGAGATCCACAGTATCAAGAGTGTGCCGAGAGTATGAAATTTCAGGCATCACATCCCATCATGGACAGCGCAGTGGGCGACCACCTGCACTTAACGACCGAGACCACCGACGTCTGTATAGAATGGTCAATGTTAATAGACACGCAACACTTCCTCAAATAACTGCAGGAATCAATATGGGACGTACGAAGGACGTGTCCGATAGGACTGTGCGGCGAAATTTGTCTTCTTTGGGCTATGACAGCAGAAGACCGAGTCGAGTGCCTTTACTGACAGCACGACATCGCCTGCAGCGACTCTCTTGGGCTCGTGAGCATATCGACTGGTTCCTAGACCAGTGGAAAACCGTGGCGTAGTCAGATGAGTCACGATTTCAGTTGTTACGAGCTGATGGTAGAGTTCGAGTGTGGCGAGAACCGCACGAAGCCATGGACCCAAACTGTCAGCAAGGCATTGTTCAAACTGGTGGTGGCTGTATAATGGTGTGGGCTGTTTTTACATGGCATGGACTCGCTCCTCTGGTGCAACTGAACCGATCATTGACTGGAAATGGTTATGTTCAGCTGCTTGCAGATCACTTGCAGCCATTCATGGACTTCACGTACCCACACAACGATGGGATTTTTATGGATGACAATGCGCCATGTCACCGGGCCAGAACTGTTCACGATTGGTTTGAAGAACATTCCGGACAATTCCAGCGCATGATCTGGCCACCTAGATCGCCCGATATGAATCCCATCGAGCATTTATGGGACATCATCGAAAGGTCCGTTCGTGCCCAAACTCCTGCACCATCCACACTTTCACAATTATGGACGTCTATACAGACAACATGGCTCAATATTCCTGCAGAGGACTTCCAACGATTTGTGGACTCCATGACACGTCGAGTCGTTTCTCTTCGCCGGGCAAAAGGAGGACCGACACCATATTAACAGTCATCCCATGACTTTTGTCATTCAGTGTATATATGTATGTATGTATGTATATATATATATATATATATATATATATATATATATATATATATACGACCAAAATTAAGGCGAGTCCAAAAATGCTTTTCAAAGTAATTCGAAATAGCTACCAGTTAACTTTTAGCAAATCATATATTATATAATGTGAAGGACCGGTAACAGAATATTTACTTTTGGTGAGGGGAAAAAATGTTGTGTAGATGTTTTTGAGTTATTTTGCCTTCAATTGTGTGAATTTAACATTAAAATAAAAATAAAAACTTAACTTGCTTTCAGTGAGAATGAGTTCTCATAATCATTTAGACGATTACTTGAGATGGACAGCTGTTGGAAGGCATGAAGCTGGGCAGTTCAAGCGGAGGCAGCTCGATGGTTATAAGGGACACCGAGGAAGTGGAATTAATTCTAAACAAGTGGTACGGTAACCAGGAAGATTGGTCAAGGCCGTCACAGAGCAACGACGCCTGCACAAGATAGCTATTTGACATTAAGGGAACTGCGTCTCACTTACTCGTGACCTTATTGCTGCGTCTGGAATGATAATTTCCAGACAAACAGTATACAGACGTCTAGCAGAGAATGTCCTTTATGCCCAGTGACCAGTATAGTGTGTCCCATTGACTGCATCCAATAGAAATGTTCGGTTGTTGTGGTACCGAACACATCAGTCTAGGGCACAGCAAGAATGGGGCCGTGTTCTTTTCAATGAAGAGTCGATATTTACATCGCAAAGTGACACTCATTGAATCTTCATCTGGAGAGTACGAGAAATTCCCTATTATCTCTCCTAAGCAAAAGTAATCGACTAATTTGATGGCAGAGGAAACCTTGCCTGAGGAGCCCAGACTGCTGATGGAAGAGAATATTCGACGTATGCATTGACCCTCGAGGTCTCCGGATATAATTAATATTGAATCTTGTTGCAATGGTCTCGGAAGAGCCACTGCACAGCGTAACCCCCCCCCACCTCCTAATAGCCGAAAGGTGTTAAAAGTCGCGTTTTTAAAAGAATGAACTTTGTTGTCCCAAACATTTATTTAAGCCCACATAAACTGTATAGAAGCTCGTTGTGAAGCCAGTATAGCAATGTACGATGGTGGTCCCACTCTGTATTAGACAGACTTTTCCCGAGATAAATGCTTTATCTCTGATTCATAATGTAACAATTTTTGATTTACATTGTTTCTTAATTAACAATCAAAATATTTTCTATGTTGTTATGATAAATTGAAAAAAAAACTGCTTTTATAATTCTAGAAATTGTTTCGCATAAAAAAAATCCATTATGTAAATCTGCTCTGCCACGCTGCGATTCAAACAGTTTGGATAAATATTTGTTTCTTTTAAAACGAAAATACAAGTAAAATATCCATTTTCTCACGATGAAACTTCACTGGACACAGAAGAATAAAATACAGTTGGAGCTGGACGTATGAATAAATCGATTTGCTGTCACATATGAGAATGACACTCCCACCCCACTTGGAGGTTGTGGATGTATTGTATGAATAAGCCGATAAATTTTGTTTTCCGGGTTTTCCGTTACGGCGAGTTTTATTCGCTTGACAATTGAAGGGACTGTAACAGATTGGTGGATGAGTTTTATTTTATGTTCAAATGCACGATGAGCAGGAAATATGACAGATAATAGATATTTGTTTTAAAAAAGAGGAAAGAAGAAAATAACAATCGGATATAAGGGCACAAGGCATAAATATTGTTTTATGTGCATACACAAATATCATTTATTTATCTTTTATTCCTGATAAGCTTTATTCTATGTACATTATAAAACAAATATCTGTTTTTCTATTTTAAAAAATATTGGGGTTTAAAAGGAATACTATATTTTAGAGATCAAAGTTCAAAATTTAAATGCTTCGATAATCTGCTGTGTGCGTAGATTTGCTATAATATAATATGTCATTAAAAATTTCAAGGTTGCGTGGCGTGGAAATTTGATGAGTGCAATTTCTGGAATCACCATTTTCTTAAGTCATTATAATGTCAATTTCAAAATGGGCTTTAAGCATCCTTAAAACGAGTTGCAATTGAATTATTCAAATATTCATAATAAATCGGAAGATCATTTTTATCTTCTATCCAATCATTTACGGTTTCCTGTTTTTCAGAAAGCTTTAAAACAAGCAATAAAATGGAAAATAGAGAAGAGTGAAAATGAACAATGCTATGTATTTACATACAGTTCAACCAAAATTCAAAACCAAAAAGTATACTTGTAAAAAAAAAAAAAAAGCGTGTGAGTTCTCAAGTGACTTCATCTTCCTACATTGGATAGACCACATTTATATTATGTGATTTGCAAATTCAATTTATCCTTTCTTTGATTATCTTGTCAGTATTTTCAAAGTTTATATCAGAGCTTATAAGAAGAAACTAAAAATACAGATACCTTACCACAAATTAATTAAATAATTTAAAAATTATAACTTTCGATTGCTTTTTTTTTATCGTAGTTATTTCTGTAGAAATCATATTTTGATGCGATGGCAAATCATGAATGTTTTATCATTATTTACTAACACATCATGATCATTATTATTTAAAATGATCAATTTACCTTAAAATCGAGCTTTTTCAATACGTTACGACTCCTTTTAATATACTTGGGGCTTGAAATACAAATTTACAGTTTTGTCTCAAAATTGACTTTCAGTTCCTAACAACATATTTGAATAAAGGAAAAATAAACTTGAAGCAGCGTTCAAATTTCAAATACAAATAGCGATCTATATTAGTTTACCCATTTAATTGATAGTCTTAAATTGTATTTTATTCAATATATTGATCACTTTTTAGCGAATCAAATAAAAAAACTAACTTATAATAAAAATAAATATTTTAACCACTCATATTTAGGATCATCAACAATTTTCTGCACCTTGTAAAATAAAAAAAAATTAAAATTTCGATATATTTTTGTTTTTTCTTACTCAATATCAAAATCAATGCCATAAAAATAAAATTTTTTGAAATTTGTATCAAAATTAAGGTTAATAACATCAAATTAATCTGTAAAAAAAATCTGTATAAATAAAAGAAATTAATAAAAAAAGATAGATGAACTTTAGATTATTCAAATTATTAAACAAAATGCTTCTGAAACATGAAATACTTTTTTTAATTGAGCTAATATTTTGAAAGGATATTTTTTAATATATTCAAAACAATTTAATTTCATCAACAATATTTTCGATATAAACAATAAGATAAAATTATTTGCTAAGACAAAATGAAATGTAAAATTATATTCTGTGTGTGTATGTGTGTCCCATAGTAAAAATACTTTGAATATTTTTTGTATAAAGAAATATATTTTTAAACTATAAATATATGATCGTCAGAATAAAGATAGAAAATGTTTGTTTTTTATGAAGTCAGATAATTAAAATAGAACAGACTAAATTTGAAGAATTTAGAAATAAATGTGATGAAAACAGTAATTATTATGGGAGAAAAAAAAATATTTTTCATTAAAACAACATTTACTTTTATATTTAATTTAAATCGTAAATGATTTTGCAATTATTTCGTCTTTGGAAATTGTCTTATGCCATTTAAAATAGTTTAATTTAATTAAAAATAATTCATAATTTCGCTGATATTAACGGAAATATCTTAAATTCAGAAGTAACCAAGTAGGTTCAGAATAATGCATAGTTTTGTTGTATCTAATTATACAACAGAATAAAATAAATCTTAATCAGTTATTTATTAATGAGAATATTTGCTTAAATATGTGGGCATTATGTATATATATATATATATATATATATATTACATTTTTCAATGCTTAAGCAGAAGAATGTGGCAGGACATTCACAAACCACAACTTTCCCTAAATGCTCGACAACCCATTAATTTTATTTGTAGCTCAATGTTATATTTTATTCAAAAAGGAATGGAAACTAGCCACTTTTATTGTAAGCATACGAGTCATAAAACTGCGAAAAGAAATGTTATACGTTCACAGTCTGACTATAAGCTGGCCTCCCGCTGTAAAAGATTTGTTGTTTCCTTCTAGAGAGATTTTGGATGGAAGCCAATGGTAGCATTTCATTGCCTCTAGACTGGATCGGAATAGGAAAGAAGAAGGATTTTGTAGCTAATTTTGTGAAAAATGTGTTTACCTGAACGGAATATAAAAGATACTTTGATTGTTACTAATGGAGAAATAATGGAGAGTAACCGATTGTGCTAGAAATAACTGGAATTGCCATTTCATATTTTTTGAAGAACTTTGAAGACCATCTTCCTGACTGCTTCCTATAACATTTTTGTTTATTTCTACCTAGCATTTCATCAAATATCATTCACAATGTTTCATCATTAATATTACAATAATCATTTTGGAAAGATTTAACATAAACTTTCCCCAATGCAAATTGAATTTCAAATTTCAATTACTTTTATAAAAAAGAGGTTATAATGAAAAAACATATATAGAGTATGAAATACTTTTTTAAAGACATTTTTTTTAATTTGCACTTCGTTAAAGCAGTAATAGAGAAACAGAAAAGAAAACTTTAACGGTTTATCCAAAAAGAATTTATGTGTGATTTTATTTATTAAATTCATCTTTTAAAAAATAAAATTCTAAAAAAAATATTTTGTTGAATGTATTAAAATAGTATATAAGTTTAATTTTTGAATGTCTAAAAATTGTTTCTTCTCTTTTACTGAGGGGAAAATCTTAAATGTCTGTTTAATATTAATATTCTGAATACATTAATGTTGTTTTACTTGATATTTTTGTATTTTTATAATACTTGACACATATTTGAATCCCAGTTTAGATTCTTAACTGAGACGTCTAAGTAAATAATTCAAAATAATCGGTGAGATGACATTATTTCTAACCATTTTTATTGCTAAAAATTCAAGATGCAATTTCCCTTTCAAAATAAAAAATGAAACATTTTTTATCATTAGAAAATATCTTAATTATGCTCCAAATTAAAAAATATCATTAGAAATGCAATTAATGAATCTGGTACTTAGATATTATTTTCAACACTTTCAGCTATGGCGGCATTGGAATTTTTAGCCAAGATTTGAAAGAGATATATTACTTACATAATTTTAAACAAACCTTTTATAATATGCTTTTATAATATTGAAGTCAATTGTGGATTGTTGTACAATTGAAATAATTCAAAACTGAACTAGTATGCTCTGTTTGTAATGAATAAAGACGATTAATATGTGGAATGTAAAATCGCGTCTGCCTTACACTGGATGAAACATTCTAATTTTTACGAGACATTTATGAACATTTATAAAAAGATAAGGGATATTTTTGATTTAATAAAAAATAATTATATTTCAAAGTTAGAAAAACTGAAGACTAAAACTTACAAACTAATATGACATTTTTTTCTATAAAAATAAGATGTCGTAGTCATTATTGGTGTATTATAAAGTTTCTGAAAAAGAAATATTTAGAAAACTTGAATTTAAAACAAATTTAATTCAAACACATTTTATTTGCCTGTTAATACTAATTTCTTTTTATAAAAAAATGCAATTACTGGAATTGTTTGTTTGTTGTGTAAAAAAATATTGAACATAATAAAAATTATTTATGTTTATTTAAAGAAATAATTTCTCTAATTAAGTTACCTAAAGCAAATTATGTATAGAAGGCAACAGGGAATCATCTATTTAATATTAGAAACTATACAAATGGTGTATTTTGAATAAAACATATTGTTCATTTTTGAATTTAACATTAAAGATTTAATCGATTTTGTACCTTGAAATCCGTTTGAAGGAGTTAAAAGATCCAGTTGGTTACATGTACTGATCCATTACCAAGTTCAAAACTATATATAGATTTCAAATTCCAAATTTTTTTTTCAGTATCTCAGATTAGCTTCCAAACATTATATTTTAATCGATGAGAGAGCATTTCCACTAAGCCGAATCAGAATATAAATGAAATAATGTCTTTTCACAAAAAAGTATTATGCTAGTCTTATCGTTTATTCTGTTGGTTTTCTAGATGGAACCTTTTCATTAAAAAGCTTTTTTAAAGACATATTTCATGTTTTAAAGGAAATGGATTCACTTACAGCTTGAATTCATCTCTTCCAAATAAGCAAATATATTTTCGCAATTCCAGTAAAGCAAATATATTTTTGCAAATAAATAGTAGCTAGTATTATATTCATTTTAATTTTGCAATTTACCAGGAAATACAAGGAATAAAATGCATTAGTCATATTAGTGTTTGATGTAACATGTGAAGAAAAAGATTATATATCCTATCTTTCGTTGTATGTACGCATGAAGGTATTTGTAACCAAGCACTTGCTTAAATGGTAAAATTATGATCTAGATATTGAAGTAATTTAAAAAAAAATAAAACAAACAACCAAAAATAGAAACCAAAATTAAAAAGTTATATTTTTAGCAAAGCTTAATAACACTTGCTTAGTTTGCTTGTTCATTAAAAATTTGATTTTTAAATTCAATAACACATGAGAAGAGAATTAACGAAGTAATTAATTAGTCACATTCGAAAATGCAATCGGTGTTAAAAACCTTTATTTTTCATTTTAAAAAAGATCCATCATTAAAGTTTAAAAGGCAAGCAATCATCCACTTAAAAACAAATAATAATAATTAATAATATATCCCCTTGAAAACAAAATGAAAAATTTCATCTATGAGAAATTAGAAACCTTATCAAAATAAACCATGGTTTATTAGTAAAAAAAAAGGATTCACGAAATAAAATAAATGGAAATGAAATTCAGGAAATACAAGAATAAATAAACTCTAAGACAACAGCTTACAAAACCGCTCCATTTCTATAAGAAACGTGACATCTCTGCTCAAATGCAGCATCTTGAGGAAATAAATATCTTTAAACGGAACCAAAATATGCCTTATTAAAGTAAAATCGATTGTGATTATGAGAAAAAAACACTGATTTTAAAAAATGTAGCGTTTCCTGTCATTATATCTGGTATAATATATCATTCTAACTGGTTAGCATTTCATGTATATATATATATATATATATATATATATATATATATATCAATTTTGCTATTTTACCATAGCGTTCCTTTCTTAAAGTTCAGAAAAAAAACTGCTTTCTTATACAGTCAAAGATTTTAAGAATTTTTTAATGGCTTTTTTTAAACAACATGTTGTACGAAACTTTCACATCATATACTATAATTGATGAAATTAAGACTAACGTCATCATCAAAACTTTGATGATGAATGAATGAGTACATTAACGAGCACTTTCAAATAGTTAGGTAACTATTTGAAAAATATAACATATGAGATACTCTATATATATTGCAAATAATTCTAATTCCAAATATTAATTCTCTAAAACTTCTTTTAAAATGTTTCTACAATATCGAATGATGTCATACTAACATTTTCGAAATATTTGTAAATATTAAACTTGAAAAGAAAAAAATCTGACGTTTTAGTGATTCATTCTTGAGAAACATCAAAAAATAATAATCGTGAGCCTTTTGATTACAATCAAATGAACACTCGCTTGAAAATAGAAATAAAATGCTAAACGCAAATTAAATGTTCACTACTTAATTAAAATTAATTTTAAATTTATTGCTGATTCTGCTATTAATTATTGTATTTAATTCTATTTATTAATAACTGTACTATTTCTGCTTTCAGTTCGTAATTAATGAATGGCTCAATTAAGTTGTAGAATTTTGATCAATATATAAATTAAACAAATAGTATTTAAATATGAGGAACTTATCCCCAAAAAGGTTCTTCAGTTTCTTCAAAATAACATTCTTTGAACTAGAAAAGCCTTAAAAAATTATGTATAAAGAATCAGCTCAATAATTTTGGTTGAAAATTAGTAAAATAATTTTGATGGTTGCTTAGTTGTTCAAACATATTCTTGTTTTCGATTTATATTCTGATTCACCTTGATTTTTTGACGAATATGGTAAATACTAAGTAATTTAATTTGAAACATTCGATTCCTACACATACACATTCTGATATTCATAACTTTTAAAAAATGTACCCATCTTTTAATTCTGATATTTCCAAAGGATACATTCCAATTCAAATTCTGTTGTAGCACTGAAAAGTGATTTCTTGCCGAAAGTGACATTTAATTTGGGAAAAAAAAATTCTATTAAATGTGGCATATAACTTTTTATTTAAAACAAGCAGAAATATAAGATAAAAATTAAGATAAAGATAAAGATTAAAACAAAGAAAAAGAAGATAAAATTAAAAATTTAATATATGTATATATGTGTTACAAAAATTATGATTTATTAATTTTACATGAGTTTTTTTTGTTTATTTCATGGAAATACTTTAGATAACTAAGACGTTAAGACTAGCTAAGGTTTTTCATATAAAATAAGTAACCAAAATTACTGTGGTTAAAATACAATAAATATCTCAACAAACAGTCTCAACAAAATTAGTGATTTTTTTTTCCCTTTCAATTTTCTTTGAAAAATATCTTTCAAATTTGAGTTAAAAACCAAAATTCTATTATTATTAAATGCAAGAACGCCTATGAATCACATTTTCAAGCATTTATATTAATACCAAAAGTCTGAATATGAAGCTTTGGAAGATGTGTCAAAGAATTATCCTAGCGTACGCACTTCTATGAAAGAGCAATGACATTATGGTATCCGACTATGTTAAGAACAGTGTTAATAGATCATATTGGCATTATTATTATTATTCCTCTTTCCCAAACAATTTATCTTTTCTAGGAAAAGGAAGGGCTGACCAGTCACCCAGAGTTATATATTTTTTCAGCTAAAACTTGTCTTCCATATTCTCTAAACTTTAATTTTCATAAAAATTCTCCACCGTTAACATGATATCTCGAAACCTAATAGAAATATTTACATAAACATATCGGCGTGTATTTTAAATAATATAGGCAATGAAATGGACCAAAAGATTTACTGTTAGTGAAATACAATTTCATTTATAAGTGTTTTTGGAAAAATGAGGTTGTGAATTTGTGGGAAAAATGTATATATACGTATAATTTTACTCATAACTTCTTTGCGTCTCGAAATGTTTTTTAGATTTTGGTTCATTTAAATTTTCATTGTATTCTATAACTCGTGTAAAAAGAAAAATATTATTGCTGCATTGCAATTTTGTGTAGAGTGTTAACCATTTTGCTTAAATTTCACTAAAATTGATTATAAATTTTCAAATTTTTCAAAGTATAATATATTTTTAATGTTTATGATTGACAATGCATCTAAAAACGAAGAATTGATTTACAAAAATCCAATTTTTCAAAGAAATTCTTTCGACCGTAGTCAGATACATTAATTAGTGAGATGTTATAATTAAGATGTAAATTTTTCAACTCTCAATGTAAAAGATATCTCAAATTGCGTCTATGAAAATAAAATGCAGGGGACAAAAATTTAAAATGTATATATAAGCGTTCGGAAAAAAATATTTATTTTTATTAAATATTACTTATATTATTTGCAGAAAAAGTGTAAATTTGTAGCATGATTTTAGTATGTTTATAATTCTGAATGCTTTTCTAAACTTTTTTTTAAATAAAAAGACAATTTATAGCATAGTGCCTTTTGTAAAATTGTCGAATAAATAAAGATATATGATATTCAGTTTGATTATATATAAATTTTAGCTTAAAAATTTAAGACCTCTAATGGAATATCATGTCCCCTTTCCAAAATTTGAATTCCTATTGCCGTGTAATATGAAACTACGTATTGTTATTACGAAAGAAAAAAAAAGTTGGGGAGTAAAGAATCGGTGAGGGAAGTGGTCAATCAGTAAGATAAGATAAGATAGCCAGATAGATTACAAACTATTCTCTCAACAAACTGGGTTAATTGGAACCCCGCAGCCGGGAAGACGAAAAATGCTCATTTCTTTTTCAGGCACTCTCTCGTGTGAAGCTGATATTTTTTGAAGTAACATTTTGACGTATAGAGATACATTTTTGAAAAGCTATACTCAGTATGATTGGCTGCTCGGAGGGATATATATAAAACACTGACCAATCGTTATACTTGGAAACCAAAAATATTCTTATGTACGACAAAATCCTTTAAAAATTAAATTAAACTAATTATAAGACGACTTGCAGTGTAAACTCTGAAGTGCCAAAATTAATATTTTCTGGATAAACACAAAAAAGTCAGTGTTAGGCATGCGTCAAAGGGTGGTTGCGTTATATAACTGACATATTATATTATTCTTCATAGATCTTCAAAAAAAAATTTTCTTGACTTGCCTAAATTTTTGCCTCAGCCATAAGTAGCTAAGTATTGGCTGAATGCTATTTTTCAAGAATATGATCTACCTGGCATGACTTTGAGTTCTTTTAATTACACTGTGCTATATTTTTATTGCAGTAAGCAGTTATTACAACAAAACTTTATAAAATCATATAAGTAGTTACCATATAAATAAATTACTATTTAAAAGTTAAATATTTTTTAATTAAATTACAAATAAAATACTATTTCAAAGTTTAATCTGTTTAGTTAAAATACTTCTAAATAATATTTAAATTTTTATATAATGTGCAATGACCTATTCATACATGATTTTATTAAAATATTTAAAACTAACTAGTATATTCCATTAAACAAATTTTAAACTAATAAAAAATTATTCTTGAAAATAATATTAATCCAGTAAATAAATAATTCGTTTTGTATAATGAATTTCTAAGAATTTTGGAAAAAATAACATTTTACAAACATACACATTCTGAGAAATCTAGTTAATGACTTAAACTGAGACGCCCTCTTCTATTTTCTCACAAATGGAAGGAAGAGAAGATATATATATATATACATATATATCAGAGGCAACAAGGCATACAAGATAAGCTGTGTTGATTATTTAAAGATGTGTTCAATTCTCTGGTATAAATAAACTGTTTCAGACATTAAGAATAAACAGCGAAACAAGACGGATAAATAAACGACAATCTAGTGTTTAATTTCGAATTCGTTACTTCACTTATTACCAAAAGACATAGAATATATTTTCTCATAAATATGACTTTACAGTAGAATACGTTTTCTCTTAATATGCAAAATACTGTATGCCAAAAGTGATATGAAAGAGTGATAGCGTGTAAAATAATTCCATTTAAGATTAATTGTTTACCACCAAAGAAGAATCGACTCGTGAAGAACTTTTCATCTAAAGGTAATTCTACTGAACACATTGGAGTTTTTTAATGAAATTTAGAAGAAAAAAATTAGATTTTTTATATAGATGAACATTAAATGTTTGCAAATATATTTCTATTCTGCTTTCATTCTGCATACTAGCTGCATGGCTCACAAAATAGAGCAACAATCATTAAATAATCTATATAATTCTATAACGAATTTACTTTTTCTTATTCAATTAATTCCCATATTAACTTCGCCACTTTTTAAATTGTGTTTCCAGTTGATAATTTTTCCTATTACTATGCAAAAATCTATATAATTCTTATAATTCTGTAACAAATATATTTCTTCTTATTCAAATACTTCTCATATTAACTTTGTAACTTTTTTAATCAGCTTTCAAATTACTATCTACTAAGAATATGCTTTTTTATTAAATTATTCTGCAGTACATTCCTACCCTTTTTAAAAACCTAAAACTCATTCCAGAATAAGCGAAAAACTTTATTTGTGAAGAAAACAAATATATATTTAGTCCACACTTAATATCAGATAATTAATATTATAATGCCATGGTATGTGAACGCAATTAGTCGATTATTGATGAAATAATGAATAATATATTCACCCGAAACAAAGTGTTCATGCAAAATTCACAAGTCCAGAACTGCGTTATCCAGCATAGCTAAATGACTGTCCACCAGCGAAACACAACTGAGGGGAGGGGGGTTAAAGTCAGGGAGAAAATAACCACTAGACAGTTTCTCCCTCAGGATATGAGGCTATACAATCCGGGGAAGTAAGGTTTAATTTTTATGGGAAATTTTTTCCCAACCTTTACTTGGTGTATTACATTTCCAATTCAAATCAACTCTGAAAATGTTAAAAACGTGTCCCATGCAGATGCTAACTATCTGTTTAGTGGTATTATTTTTTATTTGGTATCAACAATTCTTTTAAATGCTTATTCCTTACTTTACTTCGAAAGCGTTGGTTTTGAGAATACATTTGATATAGTTTCCTCATTTTATTTTTATTAGTAAAACACATTTTGTATATATAACAGCAT